>JZLH01S0633318.1:24572-41844 GCA_001188425.1 Eucidaris tribuloides | reverse complement strand
TAGAAAGACAGATTTCATCGGATCGGTGGCGTGTTGACAAAACTCAACCCATTCTAATACAAGCAGGCAGGATATAGTGCAATAGATGCTTACCCTTATACACCGTCTTATTAGTCTATATTCGGCGCTAGTGTATTTAACGTATACGTAGTCACATATAATTCATGTTAGGGTTACGCAAAGTCACAGCATGTTTAACTGGCCCATAAATTAATTATTTTCATAGGAAATTAGGGTTAGGGTTAGGGTAGGTGAGTAGGGTATTATTTTAGGTTGCGATTCAATGTGTGCGGTTTATTCGTTACGTATCTACTGACGGAAATAAACCTCCAAAATTTTGCTTGTGGGCATGGATACGTTAATGCCGACTAGCGCCGCGGCATAATCGTGAAAATAGGTCCCGGTGGCTCATTTCACCCGGACACTTTTTTACCGGAAATTGTGTCCACGCGTTGAACTTTCGGGAAGCGGTAGTCTGTTACGTCGCATTATACAGTATGGGTTGTGTTACATGAAGTCGTGACGGCGCTTTCCTAACTCAATATAAATCGTGACAATGACTGAAATAAACCGCAGCCCGGTAAACCACATGGACCTACTCTAGGCCTATATACAAAGAGTTTAAATTTCTAACTGTCTATATTTAGTCGTTTAAATAATTCACCACTGGTTGTACAACATATGTTCTAGGGTTCCATAGTTTGTAACAGGGGTGGCTTAATTACGACTAATATAGCAGATGTTGGAATTAATTTTAGTTGTGAAATAACAAGTTGTTTAGTTTCAGTTTTAAGTTTTTGAGAAACCATTAAAACTGTTCTTTGATTTTTTTTTCAAGCTGACAAAGAAGTGACATCGATTTTTTGTATTTGTATAAAAAGTTTTAGACTCCACTGTCTATATTAGTCGTTAATTAAGCCACCTGTGTACAAACCTATTGCTAGGGAAGCCATAGGGTTGTACACAGGTCGGTGGCTTAATTAACGACTAAATAGTAGAGGTGGAATTTAACTTTTAGTTTGAAATAAAAGTTTTTTTGTTTTGTTTCAGTTTTAAGGTTGAGAACCATTAAACTGTTACTTGATTTTTTTCAACGTGACAAAGAAGTTGACATCGATTTTTTTTACTTGTATAAAAAAAGTTTAGCATTCCAACTGTCTATATTTTGTCAGTTAAATAAGCCACCCCTGTGCTACAACCTATTGCTAGGTTTCATAGGCTTTGTACACAGGGGTGGACTTATTTAACGAATAATATAGACAGTTAGACTGAAACTTTTAAGTTTGAAAATTCATCGTTTTGTTTTTAGAATACCGTCCTTTCGTGGATAGCCTACTGTCTTAAAGTGCCGATGGTCTTGAAGGAGAAGGGAAAATGGGGGGTAGATGGCAATTTACTGTAATTACGTCATTAGTAAATATATTGGGGTGCTTAATTCACGACCATATAACTGGTCGTAATTAAGTCACTTATAAAATATTGCTTGTTTCGGCGACTTTTTTGGATTTGATAAGGTGACCTAATTTCACAGATAAATATATTGGTCGTGAATTTAAGCCACCAGACAAAGTCAGTTACTGTATTTAACACATATTTATTTTTAAAAGGCAAATTGCCAACAAAACTGCTAAAAAGTGATGATTATTGTGTGTATATAGCTATAGGGTGGAAATGACGCCACCACAATAATTTTATCGCCAGAGTCATATACCTCTGTACCTGGTATACATAATGATTATTTCTATTTTATCGATCCTTCGGTTGATGCCTGTTTATTTGAATTTTTGATCTTTGCCCATTCTTGCATGGCTATTGTAATCATAAAGCATTCAGGGATGTATGATACTCAGTGCCGACTTAGTCTTTACAATTCCACTTTTCTCCGCTGGGCTTCAAATTCTGATCTGAAAGTAATCTCACCAAAACACGCCTTTTCGCAGTCCCCTGCTTGATGTCGCATTTGGTGTATTTCGTCAACTTCAGAAAGCATGCCGTGACGCGGATGATTCGAGCATGCGCATTTTGACGAAATAAACCGCAGTGTGTTACGCCTATAGCGACATGAAAGGGCGTGGTTAGCTGAGGGTGGGTTTTACAGTATGATGATACGCAGCAAAAAATGTGGTATCATCAGTTTATCCAGAGTATATTGCCTATAGCGGTTGGAGCTCCACGGACCGCGACATTGATATTGCAGTGACTATAATCTACGGTGCTTTTTATGAACTTGGCTTCCAGAGATTCTAACATTTTCAAATCTAAAAACAGAAAATGTATGAGTCAACAAAAAAGTTAGGAATCGAATTCATGAAAAGACGTGGATGACGATCGAAACGGATGGGATGATTAGGTGGTGATTGTAGTGAATTATAGACACAAACCGATGAGGGCCAGAGGAGATGATCTGAATACATGCTGTTAAAAACTTTGATTGAAAGGGAACAATTCTTTCTGGTTGTTCTCAGAGACTCAACCTAAACAACGTGAGATTGGCCGCAAGCCCCCCCCCCCCCCAGCAAACGGGAGACTCAATGGACGCGTAACACATGCCCACACCACAGCCGCAAAGCACAAATTCTTGCGGCGGAGGCCTTTGTAGGTTTTAGAAGGTTCCTGTGGCTATATACAAGAACACTTAATGAGGTCAAATCACTGATTCAGATTCATTTCTTTTTCAAAAGGTGCATTGTTTTTTTTTTGGGCGGGGAAAAAATGAGAAAGCCGGCCTCGGGCGAGAGATTAATCTCAAAGCAGGAGGGCGGGAGATTTTTTTTGAAAAGCGACCCTTACGCCGTATGGTCTCCCGCCAAAACGGAAGAGTTGGGCCCGGGGCATACCGGGTAGATAATCGATAACATTTCATTGAGCGGAATTGTACGTAGGCTATAATCAATTATTGGCAAGGTTACTCTCTATGTCGACTATACTATCGTTTTGTGTTGCGTAAAGCTGTATTCAAAACTATATTATGCAGAGTGTTTCTTTGCACGATCACTGTTGAATCCGAGCTATATGGCTCCACCTAAAATTTCAACTCGTTAAATGATCTACCGTCAATGTCGTACAAAAACCACGCCTATTCTGTCCATTACTGCGATGTGCATAGAAATAAAAATATATAGCGGTTTTATTTCGTCAAAACGGCATGCGTTACATTTTGAGCACTTTTGGTGCATGCACTTTTCTTTCAAGAAATATATTGTAATGCACATGTAAATGTGTATTTCAAAATATATATGCGAGTGTTTCTTTGACGCTCACTTTGTTGACTCCTGAGTATATGGCTCCACCTAAATTCCACTCGTTAAAATATATGATCATACCGTCAGTCGTACAAAACCACGCCTTTCCTGATCCATTTACTGCTGCATGTCGCATTAGAATAACAATTGCGGTTTATTCTCAAAACGCATTGCGTACATTTTGAGCACTTTTCTTTTCAGAACATATAGCTATAAATTTTCAATGTAATTGCACATGCCTGATGGGAGGGGAATTGTCGTGATTTTGTGAGAATTTGGTCAATGTTTTAAGTTTGAACTAAATCAGCCGATAATCAGTCACTTGATTCCCAACGTCAAATAGACTCTGAAGCTAGCAACTGCAGTGTGCACATGGCAGGGTGAGAGCTATATCATCACTAAGTGCTGTGGATCACTCACGATGTCATTGCCCGATGTTGTATCATAGGTAATGATGTTGCATGAGATGCACGCTTGCCAGAACATGTAAGAAGTAGTGTCTGAGTAAAAAAATCAACATGTATGGCGCACCAACAACCGCCTAACCGTCCAAATCATTTACACAAGGATTTAGACCATTAGCCAACAATAGTACAATTGATACATTCCAATTTAATATATCACAGTTAGAACATTACCATGACAAGATTAATAATGTTACCGTTGACTTAGCCGTGGTGGAGATCGAGGCTTATTGGAAATGGTGTGCATCGGTGCGTGTGTAATTGGACAAAAATAAAGTTTGATAGGCCTATTTTAAAATACGATGGAAATATTCACATAAGTAAAATAGAATCAGGATCAATCAAAACTACGGTATTCAGTATTCATACAGCCTATTTACTCATGATGTCCATTCCAGGCATCACCCCCCCCCCCCCCCGCTCTCTGTTACCGTCAAGCTAATGACAAGCTAGTTGTTTGGAGTAGCTCCCATGGACCATCATTTTTAGTTACTGGTTGAACTAAGAGACCGTATGACTTCGAGAAAAAAAAAATATACACTATTTTGGTATGATTATACAATTATATAAATTGGCCGATTGCTAAAAGGATGGCCTCGTTTGATTAAAGGAAACTATTTTGTCAAAAGAATTTGAAACACTGGAAACGTTTGTTTAGTAGCGGCCTTTGTATACGTTAATTGGATTGCATCCCGCACTCTTTATGGAACTGGCGCAATTTAATGTTTATCTTTATGCAGAGATAGAGCTGCTGTACGCCCCATTTTGAAGCTCGTATTAAATTATTTGAAGCCTGCGGAAATCATACAAAGATTTACGCCTGCGAAACGTGTCAAACAGACGGTTATGGTACCGTTAATGAGAGACCTCACTATTTACTAAATTATAAAGGTAAGTATTCCTGAATTGCAGAGTTTAATTTCTTAGCCAAAGGCGATACCAATTTGAAATTATTTGTCACGTATTGAGAGTGAATAAGGCGCTAAAGCAGTTTCGCACTAGGTGTAGTTGACGCCCGGGGGGGGGGGGGGCGGGGGACGGGTGTCGTCGTCATCTTGGCCCTGCTACGCACCGCGTCCAGAAAAGCGTGATAAGGGTCCCTTTTCAGCCTTCGGACGTCGTCGACGTCTTTTTTGGAAAAGGGTAGCTTTTCAAACTCCAAATCGCGGCAATCGCCGTTAGTTTAGGGTAGCCTTTTCTCACATGTAATGCATTTTAGGGTTACTAATTTGGTTATGTAGATTACGCCATTAGGGGTGCAAATTTTGAGTAGATTACTGAACCTTCCAAATTGAACGTTTGATTTTTTAATTAGGAAATTTTATAAATGAATTAGTGTTTGAACTTTTTCGGGTTCTGACAATGTACAATAATGTTTTTAGATTGAGAATAGAAAGTGGGTAGGGAATTAATTACTTGATTTCATTGTTTACGCCACTTATAGGGTATTAAACATTTGTGGATTTCGATGTTTAGCCACTTAGCGGCTATCAGAATGAGTTGGATTTTATGAGGAGTCACGCGTTCTTAGGGATAGCTTTTCTTCAAGCGTATACGCCCATTTAGGTCGCAAATTTGGTTGTGGATTACGCCGTTTAGGGTGCATTTTCTGAGGGTTCTTGGACACGGGTGTGGGATACAGGCCGTCTGAGAGGAGAGCGACCCCCGGGAGTTGACGAAATAAACGCTGTTCCACTTTCTAGTTTCTTTACTATTTTGAATAAAACGATATGGGAAGGACGACCAAGACAGTTTGGTTTTTTCCGCCAAGTCTGCCGGTGCGATAATGATTTACACATTCTTAATATATGTATATTGTAAATTAGCGGATTGACCAGTCCCATGTCGTGTTCACTCTGTCTTTAGATATAGGAGATGTATTGTGTGGTAATGTATTGCGGTGATTTCTGCTTTTTGGAATAAACAGATGCAGTCTTTCACTCCTATTTCTAAAAGTAACCCTGATACATACGCAGATTGAGTTACTCTAATGCAATTATGCAAAGTATCAATTTCGATTCAACAAAGCAAATTTACTTTCGATGCAATATACCGCAGATTACTCATTCATTGCATATGCAAATGATTTACTTTTCGGACATAGTATGTAAATAGTCACTTTCGAGGCAAACATGCAAATTGGACACTTTCGAAGCAATATTGCAAATTAGTCAATTTTGACTTCAGCATATGCAAATAAGTCACTTTTCAGCCTCACTGCCTTGTGTTAAAGATTAATTAGCATATTAAAAATTGTGGCAATCAAAATTTCGTCACCCATTAGGCCTATACTGATTCAATCGAAATGTCCTGGGGAGCAAGCGACTCCCGATCCTACAATAGGGAGGTATAGCGCCACTGGAGGAATCAGTCAACTTTTACCGTCTTCTTGACACTGATGATGCCCCACTTTTATACCAATGGCTGGAGAGCTTATCCTCATCCAGCCGCTGTATCATGCGAAGTTGGCAACAGACCATGGCAAACTTATTGAAAATGCAGCCCAAAAAGGGGGGAAGCGTGTGGCGATGTCGGGGCACAAAACCTCGGCAACCAAGAAAATCCTACAGCCGCCACAAGTTTCTATTTTTGAAGGCAGCCATTATTGAGTCAGAGAAATTATTTATTTTCATGGTTGAGTTTCTGTTCTTGGTTCGTCATTGCACCCGCTGTGCAATATCTCCGGCATGGATTACAAAAAACTGCCGTTTGATTGCGGGCAACTTCATGAGGGATATCTGGCCGAAAATATGTAATTGACTTGTACTTATGAACAAGAAAGAGCAGAAAACTTTTGAAAGGAGAAGTTGTAAATAAGATGACTCTCTGTTTTGACGTAGATGCCAGTTCCGATCGGAGGGGGACCACGAGGCTTGAAAGTTGGATTTTGGGTGTATGTGGAAAAGGGCGTTCAAATCGACGTATATTTTGTACCAGTTGATAAGCAGAGATGAGGCAACCTTTGATGCCATTAATTGAAACGCCTTCCAAAGGGAGCTATGGTGTATACAGGACGGTGGAAAGTTAT
The DNA here is from genome assembly GCA_001188425.1 of Eucidaris tribuloides. Classification (NCBI taxonomy): domain Eukaryota; kingdom Metazoa; phylum Echinodermata; class Echinoidea; order Cidaroida; family Cidaridae; genus Eucidaris; species Eucidaris tribuloides. Next base: position 35,110 of record JZLH01S0633318.1, on the reverse strand, counting down.
AGGCCTCACTAAATGACTAGGAGGCATATGTACACTTCACAGTGGAAACACAAATGGGAACTTCGTACAAAATTACAGAAAGTAACCACAAGGTAAGAAACAAAATTTGTTACCACCAACACAACGAAGCGAAGTTGCGAAACACGCGAAAGATTCATTTCCGTAAATTAACGTGAACAAAGGTGACCAATTTCGAAGGTCATCTTTGCGACGATAATTGGAGAAACCGAGTTGTGTGTGGGTGTGATGTAATTCGAATGCTTCTTCACCCTTGTACAAAAATTATTAAAAAAAAACCTTGAGGGGAACCAACCTGGGCCGTTAATGTCCTCTTCAATCGTGGTCAGCAGAAGCGACGGACAAATCAAACGAAAACGAAGAAACAAACAACAACAATGAGCAGAAGGAAGAGATTGAGGAGCCAGAAGAGATTGAGGAACAAGAAGAGATTGAGGAACCAGAAGTGATGAAGCAACAAGAAGAACTGAATGCAGATCCCATCCCTGAACAGCCAGTGCAGCACGAGCAGTCGGCGAATGACGAGACGCAGACCACAAATGAAGACGCAGTGCGACCTCAACGCCAGGAAGTGTACAACGCGCCTAGTACCAGCACTGCCACCACACCCGCACGCAAACCCAATGCAAAGCATCGATTGAGTTTGTCTTCGTATAGAAATTATCGTACATTACGCCACCCAGAAAATTTCGTTCCCGTAGATCAAAAAGGGAAGACAATCGAAAAAAAGATGACCCCAGCCTACACAAAAAAGGACTTTGTGTGGTCTTCCGACAGTGATTTCCAGTAAAATATGTTTTGTTGTTGGTTTTTATATACACCGGAAAAGGACATGGCCGGATTTTTGGTTTACTTGTTTAATTTCTCGAGCTAACCACGAGTTATGACTTTGATTATAAACGCATATAACGGAAATGAGAGCCGGATTTCGTGCGTTTTTATTACTTCTGTTATGGTTTATTTCCCGAAATTTGTTAATAAAACACTGGAAAAGAAAGCTCAGATTTTATGCGTTTTGATACTGATTTGGTGACGAAATACTAGTTGCTCGTCATCATCACCACCTGTACTGGAAAAGGGAGAAATTGACTCTGTTTCTGGGTGTTACTGACTGTATCGTGGATGGTGCGGGATCCTGCTGAAAAAAGGGAGAAAGGGACTCTGTTTCTGCGTATTTAAATATTTCTTCTCTTGTTAATGACTGATTGTGTCATGCATCGTGGACGGTGCGAGATACTGCTGAAAAAAGGGAGAAACGGACTCTATTTCTGCGTATTTACATATTTCTCTCGTGTTAATGACTGATTGTGTCATGTATCGTGGACGGTGTGGGATGCACTAAAAGTATTCAGGGCTACGACTCAAGTCATCAGATTATTTGCTGTTTGATCAAAATAGGTAAGTTAAAGTTCATTTCCATTGTTCTCATTATGATCCAGCCATGATAACGTAATAAAGTCATGTTGTCTGTGGCAAAGTTATGTTTTAACATTATGCCGTAACTGGTCGGACTTCGTTAACATCACCATGCTTATTACTATATCCATTTGATTTCAATCGGTAAACAATAACCCGATGTGAATACCAAAATGACGCATTCAACACAGCGGTTTATTTCGTCAAATGAGCAGTTTATTGTGAACGAGATATCAACAGTACATTTTGATCGTAAATTAAGCTACACTGCTAAGTCCACAATTGGTTAATAAACTTTTGACAGGTGGCTTAATTCAGGACCAATATATTGGTCGTGAATTAAGGACCTTGCAGATCCAAAAGGTACGGTAAACACACATTTTATAAGGTGACCGAATTCACGACCAGTATACTTCGATATCCATTTGATTTCAATCGGTAAACAATAACCCGATGTGAATATTACCAAAATGACGCATTCAACACAGCGGTTTATTTCGTCAAATGAGCAGTTTATTGTGAACGAGATATCAACAGTACATTTTGATCGTAAATTAAGCTATACTGCTAAGTCCACAATTGGTTAATAAACTTTTGACAGGTGGCTTAATTCAGGACCAATATATTGGTCGTGAATTAAGCACCTTGCAGATCCAAAAGGTACGGTAAATACACATTTTATAAGGTGACTTAATTCACGACCAGTATATTGGTCGCGAATTAAGCCACCCCAATATTATTTACTAATGACGGTAATTAACAAGTATATTCCATCTACCCCCCATTTCCCTCCTCTTCAAGACCACTCGGCCACTTTAAGACAGTAGGCTATCCACGAAAGACGGTTTCTAAAACAAAACGATGAATTTTCAAACTAAAAGTTTCAATTCTAACTGTCTATATTTAGTCGTTAAATAAGCCACCACTGTGTACAACCTTATGGCTAGGGTACCATAGGTTTGTACACAGGGGTGGCTTAATTAACGACTAAATATAGACAGTTGAAATTTAAACTTTTAGTTTGAAATATTTTTTTGTTTATTTTCACTTTACTAAGTTAGAAACTTGATTTTTTTTATTTACTTGAAAAACGAAGTTTAGATCCAACTGTCTATATTTAGTCGTTAAATAAGCCACCACTGTGTACAAACCTATGGTACCCTAGCCATAAGGTTGTACACAGTGGTGGCTTATTTAACGACTAAATATAGACAGTTAGAATTGAAACTTTTAGTTTGAAAATTCATCGTTTTGTTTTAGAAACCGTCTTTCGTGGATAGCCTACTGTCTTAAAGTGGCCGAGTGGTCTTGAAGAGGAGGGAAATGGGGGGTAGATGGAATATACTTGTTAATTACCGTCATTAGTATTGGGGTGTAGTAGCCGCAACCCTAACCGCAATCTTTACACAAGGATTAGCACCCACTTAGCCCAACAATAGACATTGACTGACATTCAATTAATATATCACAAGTTGAACATTACCATGACAAGATTAATAATGTACGTTGACTTTGCGTGAGTGGAGATCGAGCTTATTGGAAATGGTGTGCATGTGTGCGTGTGTAATGAGAAAAAAGTTTGTAGGCCTATTTAATACGATGGAAATATTCACATAAGTAAAATAGAACAGGATCAAATCAAACTACGGTATTTCAGTATCATCAGCCTATTACTCATGCTGTTCCATTCCAGGCATCACCCCCCCCCCCCTCTCTGTTACCGTCAACTAATGACAAGCTAGTTGTTTGGAGTAGCTCCCACGACCCATCATTTTTAGTTACATGGATGAACTAAGAGACCGATGACTTCGAGAAATAGAAAAAATATACCTATTTTGGTATGATATACAAGATATAATTGGCGATGCTAAAAGATGGCCTCGTTTGATAAGGAAACTATTTTGGCAAAAGAATTGAAACACTGAACCGTTGTTTAGTAGCGGCTTTGTATACGTTAATGGATTGCATCCCGCACTCTTTATGGACTGGGCCAATTTAATGTGTCTATGCAGAGATAGAGCTGCTGTACGCCATTTTGAAGCTCTATTCAAATTATTTGAAGCGGGAAATCATACAAGATTTACGCCTGGAACGTGTCAAACAGACGGTATGAGTACGTTAATGGAGACCTCACTATTACTAAATTTAAGGTAAGTATTCCTGCATGCCAGAGTTTATTTCTTAGCCAAAGGCGATACCCAATTTGAATTTTTGTCAGTATTGAGGTGAATAAGGCGCTAAAGCAGTTTCGCACTAGGTGAGTTGACGAAATAAACCGCTGTTCCACTTTCTAGTTTTACTATTTTGATAAACGATATGGGAAGACGACCAAAGCACAGTTTGGTTTTTCCCCGAGTCTGCCGGTGCGATAATGCATTTACACATTCTAATATTGATATTGTAAATAGGGATTGACCAGTCCCATGTCGTGTTACCTCTGTCTTTGATATAGGAACATCGGTACTTGTGTGGTAATGTTATTTGCGCGTGATTTCTGCTTTTTGGAATAACAGATGCAGTCATTTCACTCCTATTTCTAAAAGTAACCCCTGACAATACGCAATTAGTTACTCTAATGCAATATGCAAAGTACTCACTTTCGATTCAACAAGCAAATTACTTTCGATGCAAATATACCCAGATTACTCACTTCAATGCAATATGCAAATGATTACTTTAGACATAGTATGTAAAATAGTCACTTTCGAGGCAACATGCAAATTGGTCACTTTCGAAGCAATATGCAAATTAGTCAATTCGACTCAGCCAATATGCAAATAAGTCACTTTCACCTCACTGCCTTGTTTAAAGTTACTTGCATATAAAATGTGCAATCAAAATTTCGTCACCATTAGGCCATACTGATTCAATCGAAATGTCCTGGAGCAAGCGACTCCCCGATCCTACAACTGGGGGTATAGGGCACTGGAGGAATCCAGTCAACTTTTACCGTTTCTTGACACTGATTGATGCCACTTTATACAATGGCTGGAGAGCCATTACCCATCCCAGCCGCTGTATCATGCGAAGTTTGCAACAGACCATGCAAACTTATTGAAAATGCAGCCAAAAAGGGGGGAAGCGTGTGGCGATGTCGGGGCACAAAACCTCGGCAACACGCGAGAAAACCTACAGCGCCACAAGTTTTCTATATTTGAAGGCAGCCATTTTGACGTCAGAGAATCTTATTTCATGGTTGAGTTTGTTCTTGGTTCGTCATTTGCACCGCTGTGCAATATCCTCCGGCATGGATTACAAAAAACTGCCGTTGATTGGGGCAACTTCATGAGGGATATCTGCCGAAAATATGTAAATGACTTGTACTATGACAAGAAAGAAACTTTGAAAGGAGAAGTTGAAATAGATGAATCTCTGTTTGGACGTAGATGCAAGTTCCATCGGGGGGACCCACGAGGGCATGAAAGTATGGATTTTGGGTATGGTGGAAAGGGCGTCAAATCGGATCATTTTGATACCCAGTGATAGCAGAGATGAGGCAACCCTGATGCCATTAATTGAACGCCACCGTCCAAAAGGGAGCTATGGTGTACACAGACGGGTGGAAAGCTTATAGCTCACTAAATGACAGGGATATGTACACTTCACAGTGGAACACAAGTGGGACTTCGTACAAAAATACAAGAAAGTAACAACAGGAGAAACAAAATTTTGTACACACCAACACAATCGAAGGAAGTTGGAAACACGCGAAAGATCATTTCCGTAAAATTAACGGAACAAAGGTGACCAATTTCGAAGGTCATCTTTTGCGAGATAATCTGGAGAAACCGAGTTGTGTGTGAGCGTGGTGATGTAATCGAAGCCTTCTTCACCCTGGTACAAAAATACTACAACCTTGAGGGGAAACCAACCCTGGACGTTAATGTCCCACTCTTCGAATCGTGGTCAGCAGAAGCAACGACAAAATCAAACGAAAACAAAGAACCACAACACAGACCAGCAAGATTGAGGAGCCAGAAGAGATTAGGCCAAGGTTTCCATAGGTTTGTACACAGGGGTGGCTTATTTAACGACTAAATATAGACAGTTAGACTGAAACTTTTAGTTTGAAAATTCATCGTTTTGTTTTAGAAACCGTCTTTCGTGGATAGCCTACTGTCTTAAAGTGGCCGAGTGGTCTTGAAGAGAAGGGAAATGGGGGGTAGATGGAATATACTTGTTAATTACCGTCATTAGTATTTGGGTGGCTTAATTCACGACCAATATACTGGTCGTAAATTAAGTCACCTTATAAAATTTGTGTTTCGGCCGACTTTTTTGGATTTGATAAGGTGACCTAATTCACGATAAATATATTGGTCGTGAATTAAGCCACCAGACAAATAATCAGTTACTGTATTAACACAGTATTTATTTTTAAAAGGCAAATGCAACAAAACTGCTAAAACGTGATGATTATTGTGTGTATATAGCCTATAGGGTGGAAATGACGCACCACAATAATTTTATCGCCAGGTCATATACCTCTGTACCTGGTATACATAATGGAATTATTCTATTTTTATCGATCCTCGGTTGATGCCCTGTTATTTTGAATTTGCATATTGCCCATTCTTGCATGGCTATTGTAATCATAAGACTTCAGGGATGTATATACTCAGTGCCGACTTAGTCTTTACAATCCACTTTCCTCCCGCTGGGACTCAAATCTGATCTGAAAGTAATCTCACAAAACCACGCCTTTCGAGTCCCCTGCTTGATGTCGCATTGGTGTATTTCGTCAACTTCAGAAAGCATGCGTGACCGCGGATGATTCGAGCATGCGCATTTGACGAAATAAACCGCAGTGTGTTACGCTATGCGACATGAAGGCGTGGTTAAGCTGAGGCGTGGGTACAGTATGATGATACGCAAGCAAAAATGTTGGTAATCATCAGCTTTATCCAGAGTATAGGCCCTATAGGGTGGAGCTCACACGACCGCGACATGAATATGCGAGTGACTATAATCCTACGGTGCTTTTTACCCTCTCAATTAACATGAACTTGGCTTCCAGAGATTCTAACATTTTCAAATCTAAAAACAGGAACAATGTATGAGTCAACAAAAAAGTAGGAATCGAATTCATGAAAAGAACCGTGGATGACGATCGAAAACGAGATGGGATGATTAGGTGGTGAATGTAGTGAATATAGACACAACCGAATGAGGGCCAGAGAGATGATAGAATACATGCTGTTAAAAACTTGATTGAAGGGAACACATTCTTTCTGTTGTTCTCAGAGACTCCAACCCTAAACACGTGAGATTGGCCCGCCAAGCCCCCCCCCCCCCAGCAAACGGGAGACTCAATGGACGCGTAACAAATGCACACCACAGCGCAAAGCACAAAATTCCTTGCGGCCGGAGGCCATTTTGTAGGTTTTAGAAGGTTCCTGGTGCTATATACAAGAACACTTAATGAGGTCAAATCCACTGATTCAGATTCATTTCTTTTCAAAAAGGTGGTTGGGCGGGGAAAAAAATGAGAAAAGCGGCTCGGGCGAGAGATTAAATCTCAAGCAGGAGGGCGGGAGATTTTTTTTTGAAAATGGACCTACAGCCGTAGGTCTCCCGCCAAAACGGGAGAGTTGGGGCCCGGGCATACCTGGTAGATAATGATAACATTTTCATTGGCGAATGTACGTAGGCTTAATCAATTATTGGCCAAGGTTACTCTCTATGTCGACTATACTATCGTTTTGTGTTGCGTAAAGTGTATTCAAAACATATTATGCAGAGTGTTTCTTTGCACGATCACTGTTGACTCCGAGCTATATGGCTCCACCTAAAATTCCAACTCGTTAAATGATCATACCGTCAGTCGTACAAAACCACGCCTTTCCTGTCCATTACTGCGATGTCGCATAGAATAACAATTATAGCGGTTTATTTCGTCAAACACGCATGCGTACATTTTGAGCACTTTGTGCATGCACTTTTCTTTCAAGAAATATATGTAATGCACCATGTAAAGTGTATTCAAAACATATTATGCAGAGTGTTTCTTTGCACGCTCACTTTGTTGACTCCGAGCTATATGGCTCCACCTAAAATTCCAACTCGTTAAAATAATGATCATACCGTCAGTCGTACAAAACCACGCCTTTCCTGTCCATTACTGCGATGTCGCATAGAATAACAATTGCGGTTTATTTCGTCAAACACGCATGCGTACATTTTGAGCACTTTTCTTTCAAGAAATATACAGCTATAATTCAATGTAATGCACCATGCATGATGGGAGGGAATGACGTGATTTTGTGAGAATTGGTCAATGATTTTAAGTTTGAATAATCAGCCCGATAATCAGTCACTTGATCCCAAACGGCTGCAGTCTGACAGCTAGCCACGATTGACACATGCAGGGTGGAGCTTATCATCACTAATGTGTGTTACTCACGAATGTCATTGCCCGATGTTGTATCATAGGCTAATGATGTTGCCATGGATGCACGCGTGCCAGAACATGAAGAATGTGTCAGTTTCCAGTAGCCGCAACCCTAACCGCAATCTTTACACAAGGATTAGCACCCACTTAGCCCAACAATAGACATTGACTGACATTCCAATTAATATATCACAAGTTGAACATTACCATGACAAGATTAATAATGTACGTTGACTTTGCGTGAGTGGAGATCGAGCTTATTGGAAATGGTGTGCATGTGTGCGTGTGTAATGAGAAAAAAGTTTGTAGGCCTATTTAAATACGATGGAAATATTCACATAAGTAAAATAGAATCAGGATCAAATCAAACTACGGTATTTCAGTATCATCAGCCTATTACTCATGCTGTTCCATTCCAGGCATCACCCCCCCCCCCCCCCCCCTCTGTTACCGTCAACTAATGACAAGCTAGTTGTTTGGAGTAGCTCCCACGACCCATCATTTTTAGTTACATGGATTGAACTAAGAAGACCGATGACTTCGAGAAATAGAAAAATATACCTATTTTGGTATGATATACAAGATATAATTGGCGATGCTAAAAGATGGCCTCGTTTGATAAGGAAACTATTTTGGCAAAAGAATTTGAAACACTGGAACCGTTGTTTAGTAGCGGCCTTTGTATACGTTAATGGATTGCATCCCGCACTCTTTATGGACTGGGCCAATTTAATGTATCTATGCAGAGATAGAGCTGCTGTACGCCATTTTGAAGCTCTATTCAAATTATTTGAAGCCGGGAAATCATACAAGATTTACGCCTGGAACGTGTCAAACAGACGGTATGAGTACGTTAATGGAGACCCTCACTATTACTAAATTTAAAGGTAAGTATTCCTGCATGCCAGAGTTTATTTCTTAGCCCAAAGGCGATACCCAATTTGAATTTTTGTCAGTATTGAGGTGAATAAGGCGCTAAAGCAGTTTCGCACTAGGTGTAGTTGACGAAATAAACCGCTGTTCCACTTTCTAGTTTCTACTATTTTGATAAACGATATGGGAAGACGACCAAAGCACAGTTTGGTTTTTCCCCGAGTCTTCCGGTGCGATAATGCATTTACACATTCTAATATTGATATTGTAAATAGGGATTGACCAGTCCCATGTCGTGTTACCTCTGTCTTTGATATAGGAACATCGGTACTTGTGTGGTAATGTTATTTGCGCGTGATTTCTGCTTTTTGGAATAACAGATGCAGTCATTTCACTCCTATTTCTAAAAGTAACCCCTGACAATACGCAATTGAGTTACTCTAATGCAATATGCAAAGTACTCACTTTCGATTCAACAAGCAAATTACTTTCGATGCAAATATACCCAGATTACTCACTTCAATGCAATATGCAAATGATTTACTTTCGACATAGTATGTAAAATAGTCACTTTCGAGGCAACATGCAAATTGGTCACTTTCGAAGCAATATGCAAATTAGTCAATTTCGACTCAGCCAATATGCAAATAAGTCACTTTCACCTCACTGCCCTTGTGTTAAAGTTACTTGCATATAAAATGTGCAATCAAAATTTCGTCACCCATTAGGCCTATACTGATTCAATCGAAATGTCCTGGAGCAAGCGACTCCCCGATCCTACAACTGGGGGTATAGGGCACTGGAGGAATCCAGTCAACTTTTACCGTCTTCTTGACACTGATGATGCCACTTTATACCAATGGCTGGAGAGCCATTACCTCATCCCAGCCGCTGTATCATGCGAAGTTTGCAACAGACCATGCAAACTTATTGAAAATGCAGCCAAAAAGGGGGAAGCGTGTGGCGATGTCGGGGCACAAAACCTCGGCAACACGAGAAAACCTACAGCCGCCACAAGTTTTCTATATTTGAAGGCAGCCATTTTGACGTCAGAGAAATTCTTATTTTCATGGTTGAGTTTGTTCTTGGTTCGTCATTGCACCGCTGTGCAATATCCTCCGGCATGGATTACAAAAAAACTGCCGTTGATTGGGGCAACTTCATGAGGGATATCTGCCGAAAATATGTAAATGACTTGTACTATGACAAGAAAGAAACTTTGAAAGGAGAAGTTGAAATAGATGAATCTCTGTTTGGACGTAGATGCAAGTTCCATCGGGGGGACCCACGAGGCATGAAAGTATGGATTTTGGGTATGGTGGAAAGGGCGTCAAATCGGATCATTTTATACCCAGTTGATAGCAGAGATGAGGCAACCCTGATGCCATTAATTGAACGCCACGTCCAAAAGGGAGCTATGGTGTACACAGACGGGTGGAAAGCTTATAGCTCACTAAATGACAGGGGATATGTACACTTCACAGTGGAACACAAGTGGGACTTCGTACAAAAATACAAGAAAGTAACCACAGGAGAAACAAAATTTGTACACACCAACACAATCGAAGGAAGTTGGAAACACGCGAAAGATCATTTCCGTAAAATTAACGGAACAAAGGTGACCAATTTCGAAGGTCATCTTTGCGAGATAATCTGGAGAAACCGAGTTGTGTGTGAGCGTGGTGATGTAATCGAAGCCTTCTTCACCCTGGTACAAAAATACTACAACCTTGAGGGGAAACCAACCCTGGACGTTAATGTCCCACTCTTCGAATCGTGGTCAGCAGAAGCAGACGACAAAATCAAACGAAAACAAGAAACCAAAACAACACAAGAGCCA
>JZLH01S0633318.1:0-13359 GCA_001188425.1 Eucidaris tribuloides | reverse complement strand
TTTCTATCTCATGCGCCACAGAGACCGAGTGGAGTTGGTTAGAAACCATCAGATTATTGGGCAAATCCGAAGAAGAATTGATGGCATTGTCAGGTCAGTATCAAAGAGGGTTGTAGGTTTTTGCCGCCTTTCCAGCAAAAACTGGCAAAAATACCCTCCTTTCACCCTTTGTCCTAAAAATTTGCCCAACTGATGAAAATAATGGCAAAACAAAATTACAAAACCTAACAAATTTTAAGCATCTATTTCCTGGCAATATATTTCCATTATTCAATTTTCTGGTTTGTGTGTGTTTTACGTGTGTGCGTATACAAAGTACTGTAGCTCATATAGTAATTTTCAGACTGTCTCATAAATTCTATTTGGCATCCAATGTACTTATGAATATAACATGACTAAGATTGGATACCAAACTTAGCAATATTACACTGTACGCAATGACCACTATATTTTACAACTCAGAGCTATACTTCTACTTTCTTTACAAAGCACTTCGTCCAGACCTGCCAACTGTCCTTAATTTAAAGGGACAGTCTCTATTTTCAATAAAACAAAAATCACTTTGTGTTGGATTTTGTCCCTACAGTATTTCTGCAGATATTAGTGTAAATTTATTTTTTGCAGGGTCCATATTTTGCAAACTTTCACCCCATTTTATCCCATTTTTAGCTCACCTGAGCCAAAGGCTCAAGTGAGCCATTGCGATCACTTTTTGTCCGTCGTCCGTCGTGCGTCGTTCGTCGTGCGTAAACTTTTTCACATTTTCAGCTTCTTCTTCAAAATGCATGATTGGATTTGGCCCAAACTTGGCAGGAATGATCCTTAGGGGGTGGGAATTCAAGGGTCCTCAACTGGTACAACTGGCCCCCTGGGGGGCCCAGGGGCAGGGCCCTAAACGGCCAAAAGTAGGTAGTTTTCAAACATCTTCTTCTCTAGATCCAGAAATAGTTTATAGGGGGGCAAAAGTTTGGGGGGTAGGGCCCTATAGGAATAACTCACATTCACATCAATGGATTTAGACCAAACTTGGTGGGAATAATCCTCAGGGGGAGGGGAAAGAGGGTTCCTGGAATGGTACACCAGGGCCCCCCCCCTGGGGGCCCAGGGGGCAGGGCCCATAAGGGCCCAAACTTGGTAACTTTCCAACCACAAGCCCATTTGTAACCAAACTTGGGTGGTAGATGCGTAACTGGGACCTCAATGTTATTTGGGGGTCAAAGGTCACATATGTAGGTCAAAGGTCAAATGAAGTCAAGTTTCTTCTTTGGTTGGTATTGGCCTTCTTCTCTAGATCCAGAAATAGTTTAGTTAAGCCACTTTGTGTGTAAATACCTCTATATGTGCTGAATTAATGTTCCTCATGACAATGCCCAGGGTGGCCCCGTTTGGCCCCCAACGAGGGCAAAAGTTTGGGGGTAGGGCCCTATAGGAATAACTCACATTCACATCAATGGATTTAGACCAAAACTTGGTGGGAATAATCCTCAGGGGGAGGGGAAAGAGGGTTCCTAGAATGGTACACCAGCCCCCCCCCCGTCCCGGGGCCTATGGGGCAGGGCCCATAAGGGCCCAAACTAGGTAACTTTCTAACCACAAGCCCATTTGTAACCAAACTTGGGTGGTAGATGCGTAACAGGGACATCAATGTTATTTGGGGGTCAAGGTCACATAAGTAGGTCAAAGGTCAAATGTTAAGATACTAGGGTGTGCCTTGTTTTTATAAAAACGGATGTTTAAAATTTAATTTAACTTGGCAAAATCAGCTATATGGCAAGGGGATGCCAAGTTTTCCAACCTGGTTCATTTGGCTACGTTGGTCGCTAGATATCCAGGCTCCAAGGGCCCAATTATGTATAACTGATGTTTTTTTCTATGGTACCATAGAGAGTTGCGAGACCTCGGTGAGCGTCGTGCCCCCCGGGCTCTTGTCTTAGGTTACAAGGTTGGCGCGTATGCAAGTCAGCATGTGACACTTTTTTGTTTTGTTGTTGGTTGTCATGTCACAGGAAAAATCAGAACCAAGACTCCGACAAAGTCGGCCATGTCCAACGCCAGCCAGCTTCGTCTGTCACCTGAGGCTGACCTGCTCAATAAGAGAGGGCAGCAAATACATTGACCAGGAAGAGTGGCGGATGAGGAACAGGATGGGGCGGAGACGGCTAGATTAAAAGAAGAGGCGTCTGTGCCACCTCTGGATCTGGAACAGGGTCGGAAGTAAGAAATTCGTATAAGATCATATAATTTTGCAATACCTTTAATTGCCAAGTAGGGCATCATCAATTTCACAGTATAGGATGCTTTCAAAATTGTGGTATGCATGTGGAAATTAAGGCAGCAGTAGTACAACGAATATAGGATTAAGTGTTGGTACTACTCTCAAGGAAGTCACTTCAACAATTTTACAGTGCATTTTTAATCATATTGTATATTTTTGGGGGGTATGTTGTAAATATCTTTTGTGCTGTACTCATTAAGTTGGTGATATATACGTATGTACTGTATTGTTGAAATATCTTTTGATGTGCTTTTATGAATTAATAAATGGAAATTGAAAGTGACGTTATAAATGCTGGGACATGGTTTCAACATTACAAATTTCCATCTAATTTTTTGTAACAGAGATGGAAGAGTTTGTGATAAAATTGTCCATCGCATTGGAAATGTGATATTTGTACAGGCAAAGTTTTGGAGCTGTCAGCTTTATTCAAATGCTGTGAACATTTTTTTTTTTTATTTAATGGTTTAGGCAAAAGGCTAGGGAAACAAAATTGTTAACTTTGAGGAGGATATCAGATTGAATATTCCATATGTCACATTTTTATATCTTTTTGTGAATTACCCAGTATTTTATATCCTTTACTGTGAATTGCCCAGTTTTTAATACTTTTTACTGTGAATTGCCTATAGCTAGCATCTAGTTGCACTACAGTGTGAGGCATCCTTTCTTCTTCAAATTTGCAAGTTGACTTTTTTAAAAATGCTGTTTTTAATTTTTTGCCTTCATTGTTCTCCCCCTCAAAGTTTTCTGACGACGAACTGATGGGACCGCCTTCCGACCTGCAAGTGCCGAACATTGGACCCCCGCGCATCATCAAGTACCAGCGCGAGTCGGAGCAGGTGCCCATCTCCAAGAAGTACATGGATGCCGCCCACATCGTGGGAAAGAAACTCGACATCGACATCGATGACCTCGACTCCACGGACATGCCGAACGAGAGAGAAGACCGCGAGCTGGAGGAGAGGATCAAGGGACGACGAGGCCAGGACCAGGAGCAACAAGATAGAGAGGACCTGGAACTGCGGGTGAAGGAGAGCAGGAGTTACAGGAGCGCGAGCATGATGAGTGACAGTAGCGGGCAGACACTGCCCCTGTCCACGGTTGGCGAGGTCTGCGAGTTTTGCGAGCAAGAGGTGAAACCTTTCCCGACCCTGGAGATGCAGAAAACGATGGATCCCGTTGATGTAAATATGAAGTTTCATACTATGTACACAGAATATTTTTCAGTGGTTTTATTATTGCAAATTTTACGACTTAAAAAACGCGGAAATTTTCACTTCCTGACATACATGTACCTGTACAAAGTCAATGCAAACTCCAATAAAATTGTGAAATAAGTTGCAAATTCTTCGTCTTGAAGCAAACTCACGTATGCAAGATTATGGTGTATACAGTAGTATGTTGTCATCTACCGCTTAGTCTTTTGACTATAGTGAAAAAATTATGAAGCTTTTTAATAATTTTTGCTGTACTCTTACAAAAATAATTGTGGAGGTAGCTAATGTATCTCCAGAGGGTACAGCAAAAATTATTCAACACCTTAAATTCTCCCTTCAAAAATTTCATGAAATATTTGTAAATACTGGAGGGTTATGTATATTTAATGAGCTGAAAAGTAGTTTGGTGCTGGGATACTTGAATATAGTTAACTGTGGCATTCTTGTTACCCAGCATAGCCTGGTGGTAGTGTTGCTGCCTGGATGGCGGTAGGTTACAGGTTCAAGTCTAATTGGGTCATTCTTTTTTCCGAATGATTAAAATACAAAGATCATGCGTTTGATCTTATTATATCTTGCAGGTAGCTACCTCCATGATTATGTACAGAGACAGTCTGTATGTGGGGCAGACAGAATTTTTTAGATTGGGGTCCGATGGAACTTTTTTAGTCGGGTTCCAGATTTCCAAAGGCAATAAAAATTGCCAAAAGTGAGGACCAATGTGACGTCATTCACATATCATTTCCACCTGTGGGTGGGGAGGTGGTTAAGACAATTTCTCACTGAGGAAAGTGAAAAAAGTTACTAATTTGTGATTAATAACATTTTTGAGATACAAGGTTTTGTCACCTCGCCAAACAAAAAATCCTCCTTTTGTGTATTGGTAGTTAACATATTTCTGTGGATATAGGAAACAGCATCTAGGAATATATTATAATATGATATTATTATTTTTTTTCAGTTGTACTGTTGCAAAGACTATCAGGACCTCGTGGAATACACCATGGAGAATACTCCGTTGTCACAGCACCCTTCTGACGAGCTGATCGATATAGCACCCCATGCGCCGTACGGCAGCAAGCAGGCGCGACGAGCCGCCAAAGAGCGGGCTGCCCAGAGAATGCGAGACAGGGAAATGGCCCGGCAGCGGGCTGCGGGCACCAATCAGGCCAACTTCTATGCATGTAAGTTCAATGAATATGCATGGTATGCAAATTATATTGTGCATATTCATGTGGAATGTGGCTATGAATATGCACGGTGTATACAAACTATGTCATGCATATTCATGTAGAATATAGTTGTGTGACTAGTCTAGTAATTTAAGAAATATGGGCAATCCAGAGTAGAGTGATTTTCGAGTTTGAAATGGTTGTATTAGCGAAGATTTAGACTACCTCATAACACCAAATAAAGCCAAATAATTTCAATTTCTGCAAAGGATATAAATTCTGCAAAATAATTTATACTAAACAGTGCATTTACAGTTACACTTTTGATTTCATTCTAACAAAGTTGAAAATTCAAATTGAAAACAATTTTTTTTTGTCCAGATACTATTCTTACATAGGAAATTTGCACAGGCAGATGTTAATGCAGCTTTATCCCTTGAAGTAAATGTTTTTCTTTTTTTGAGGTGGCCTATATTAAAGATTAAAGAAACATAAAACTTTGATGATGATTTTTAAATTTTGTTGTCCATATTATCTCTTCTTTCAATCCTTTAATTCAGATAAGCCCAGGCAGGTAGTTAATTCATTTCTAATTAGAGACATATCACAACTTTTTACACCTGTAAAACTTGTTCCAAAGAGATAAATTATGAGATATGAAAAAAAAATCTCAAATTGCAAATTCTAGTAATATTTCTTTTGATAGTACATTACTGTAAAAAAAGTAATTAATAATGGTAATTTATTTGCATCATTCAGATTGGTGTGAAGTAATGTACTAATCACTAAGTATAATTGTGTGCTATACAGGGTCGCCCAGGAAAAAACAAATGAAAAACATCACCTAATTTCACCACTAGAACTCTGAAACAACAACAAAAATTAACGAACCTGAGTAATCATAGTGAAAATTTTCTTCTTTGGTCCCATGAAAGTGAAAGTAGGTAATTCCATTTTCTTTTTTCTGGGGCACCCTGTATATATATATTTACATGTATAAGGCACACTTATTGGGTTCAGTCAGTCATTAAAAATTTATGCTTGATTGATATTAACACAGGATAAGTGTACATTGTCCAGTGTCATTGCATGTGTCATCCTTCAAAATGACAGTTTGGGGGTGGGGGATGGTTTCGAGGAGGTGGTAGAAATAAAATGCATTTAGATGAAGTGCTTTGCAGTTTAGTATTCATATTGATTTTTATATTATATTTATTGACCCATTGAAGACTATTTGAGTTTAACATAACACGCATTCGACCCCAGCTAATGGTAGTTAATTTCAATATTTTTCCCCTTGTGCGAACCAGATTTTAAAAAAGCCAGCCGGTGGTTTTGTGTTCAGTATGAATACTAAGCAGCAAAGCACTTCATCTAAATTTAATATTATATTTATTGCACCCATTGAAGACTATTTGAGTTTTATCATAACACGCATTTCTTTAATAGAGAATATCACAGAATGCATGTTAGTTAACTCAAAGTGTGTCTTCAACTTGGTCAATAAAATATAATAATTAAATGAATGCTAGAATAACTACACTCCCTGCTCATAATTATGGTTACATACTTAAAAACACACTTTTAGAGAACGTTACCCATTTTCCCAGTGAACGGCTACCGCGCGCCCGCGGGCGGCGGGGGGGGGGGGGGGCGCGCGGGCGGCCGCCGGGGGCGCGCGGGCGGGGCCCGGGCCGGCGGGCGGGGGGCGGGCGCTACGTCTGGGATTAATATTTGTTTCACCCAGGTGAAACAATTATAATCTAAGTATTTCAGGAATTATATGCGAGCTTTCCTCTCGTAGCGTCCCGACTCGACACTAAAACCCTGGTGTTTACATAATCGGCCCCCCGCGTGTTGTTGTTGTTGAGGCACGTGGTGGTTACAGCGGGCGCTTATCAGCACTTGTAACAAACACTATCTCTGATGTTAATCTTAGTGATAAATGGACATTAGATCAAATTTAATCAGTTTTCTGTGTCTGGTTTGTACAATTACGTTATTTAATACTTTTTCAGATGATTTTTTTTGTGGATTTTAAAAAAAAAACACCCTATCAAATTGGTTCATTGCGCCTCAAACGTACTTTAGTTTTTACTAAGTCACTCTACTGCAAATCCCACAAAATTGCCTCACATGCTGCGTTTTTGTGAAATAAACACTTGTCTTGAAAATTTTGGACGATATAGGAGAAAGAACTTAAGCATCAATAAAATATTCCATAATTATGAGCAGGAGTGTATAATCAAACCAAATTTTGGATAAATATGAGCACCATAAGTCATACTGCCTCAAAGTACGTTTACCTGTGGGCTCTGCCTGCATTGGAGCTGCTTATAAATTTTATGTCTCCATACCTAAAAAATATGTTTACCAAATTTCTGAGCATAAAAAAATAAAGCTTTGATCTTGGCTCTGAAGTAAAGCATTTGTAATGACACCGGACTGTGCAAAATGTAATGTATTTATTTTGATGTTGTGCATTGAAACATACTACACGTATCTACATACTTTGTGTTTATCTGGAGTGAAGATGTGTTTTGTTTACTACTAATAAAAATATGAAATAAAATCCACTGTGTGTATCTAACACAGTTAATAAAATGCTAATGAAATTAATTTTGCAGAATTTATGATGTGTATGGAGTCTAATAAATAATACTAGTATGTCAAACATCTGTGATGAAATTAATCAAATGTATAATCATAGTTTGCACCAAATAAACTTACAAATATAAATGACTGATTATCAGTTGAAAATATGGTTATTTTACTATACATGTATCTTTTATACCCACTGGTGTGCCAAATGCTAATAGGAACATCTCATTGTTTGAACGTTGTTCTATCTTACACAAGTTTCCTTTGAATTCACATAAATTGCATACCCACAAAATTATTAAGAAATGATTGGTTATGCATTTTCTGTTAACTCATCATTTGGAAAATTCAAACAAAATAATGGAAATAGAGATAAAATTTCCCCCACCCTCTGAAATATAGTTTCTGTTTAATTCAGAAACCAATTATACAGTAATAACCATCAAAAAAGTTGATGGGTTGAATTTCATCTACATAGTCATATCTTGAAGTTCACGTTTGGCATGACTGAGCAAATTACTTTGTTCCATGCGATAAAATAAAAGTTCATAAGAAAAAACTGAACAAATAATCATGTAAGATTTTGGTAATGCCTCCAAAACAGTTCAAAATATTTATAATCATTTGTGTTGTTATAATCTTTGCTGTCATTATCACTCAAAGCTTTCATTGTCTTTTGCCTTTTTCAATCTTCTTTCATGATGCAATAAAAATGATATATTTCTTCATTCACCCACCCTGCTCCTCTGTTCCTACCCCCCCCCAAAAAAAAAAATCCCTCCCCTGTGCTCTTTCTGTCACCCCACCAT
Source organism: Eucidaris tribuloides (assembly GCA_001188425.1). Taxonomy (NCBI): domain Eukaryota; kingdom Metazoa; phylum Echinodermata; class Echinoidea; order Cidaroida; family Cidaridae; genus Eucidaris; species Eucidaris tribuloides. The sequence continues at coordinate 5,282 of JZLH01S0633318.1, read as the reverse complement.
AAAAACAATTATCTATCACATATTCCCCAATTTTAATTCGAATTAATGTTGCAATAAAAATGACAAATTTGTCTATTCACTGACCCTGCTCCTGTGTCCCCGCCCCCCAAATTCTTCCTCCCTAACCTTATTCCCACCCCACCCTAAAATTTATCATATATTTCCCAACCTTTATTGCACATTTTCCAACTGGCAATGCTTGACTTCAATAAATATTTTGATCCTGATATCACATGCAATCTCATCCCCTGCACCACTACCACTATCACTACCCACCACCACCACCACCACCACTGCGTGTACGTCTGACGTGGCTGCCACTCTTACCATAACTTGTTGTGGGCTGATTTGTCGTGTTGCCGACTGCAGTACAAGGTAGGTTTTATGTCTTGCACGCATCTCCCTGCTATCACACTAACATATATACTATGCATTCTAAATTAATTTTGAAACCATTACATGATGCTCTGTATATTTACATGTGCTGGGTAGCAAGTCGTGTCATGCCCCTGAATTTGCCAATGTCTTAATCTGACCTGCTTGATGCTCTACAATCAAATAACCATACAAAATAATGAGTCAAGTGTGTTTGGGCTTTTATTACAGGATATCGTCGTGTCAATATTCATGAGAATTTGTGCTATATTTACAGAAAGGAAACTAGTCGAGTTTGAGTACCTGAGGAACACATCACTTCATTTTCTTGGAAATATGAAAAGCAAATTAGATATTTCTTTGCAGTATGAAAGCCGCTTATACTGAAGCACCATAAGCAAGGTCTATTAATCACATTGACAAAATGGGCATGGCATGTGACAAAAGGCTAACATTGATATTCCATTCTGCTTACAGACATAAAGAAGTCTGGTTATATAATCTTGATACTGGTATGCATGGTTGTATGGTTATATTATGCTATACATATATTCAGAATGGAATATTAATGTTTGGGCATAAATTTATTTATCCACTTCTTATATTTCAAGATCTGAACTTGTAATATATTCACCGATTTATTTTCCTCTTAATCTATACTTTGTTTCCAAACTTATTCTTTTCTTCCTTCTAGCTCATCGAATAGAAATCTTGGATGGAGGTTAGAAAAATAATCATGTTAAACAGCACCTTTGTGTTTGAACACAACACATTTTGTTGATATATTCACTCACCAAGTAATCGATGATGGTGTTGGGTCCACTCACCTACTCACACACAATTCCTAACATGTCCCTTCCCTACACATCCCATTGTTGATACTGGTGTAAGCTACTAATAGTTTTAGCCATTTGTGATACATTTTTCCAAATTTGTTCTAATTTTACACTAAATATATAGCTGGTAAATTGCAAGTTCAAGACATTTTCTTGGGAGTTGGGGGGGGGGGGTTAGAGGGTTGGTGGTGGTAATAACAAATGCTGGAGAATTTAAGGAAATAACTGAGCAGTACAGTATTAACTGTTTACTGGTGTATTAATTTCTTGTTTAGATTTTAGGTATAAATGTTCCTCTTATGTCTGGACAATACCTAACCAGACTCAATAACATTTAATACGTAACTATACATACTACGTGATAATACAGTCACAAACACTTTTTAAATTTAGACAATTATCATTCATCTATAAATGATTACAATGGCTTATCATTTGCATTACGTGCCAGGAAAAATAGGTAAAAATAAATAAATAAATAAATAAATACATTGTTAATACAAATATTAAATAAATAGATGATATAAATATGTATGTGAAAGAAATATATATGTATTTGAACATGCCAGTAACAAATTGTTTGGTGTGTTCAAGCATTTTCAGTGAAAACAGTTTGATAATTTCACATTTCATAAATCAAAGGAATCCCTACATCTGGTAAAATGTCAGTAAAAATTTGACTTTAATTCACTTTTGTCAATGTTTTTTTTCACCACATTTTCTTCCAAACTTTTATCTTTTACATTCTTCTTTGAAAGTTTGAACAAAATTAGTTTATGTTGGTACCCCATGGTACAAGTGGGATTAAAAAAATGTTTTGGTTCCATTGTTTTGTTTGTTTTGCACAGGGTTTTGTTTTGTTTTACTTGTTACATTGTAATGTCTCTTGCTTTCAGAGTTTGCATTTACTTGTGACACTTGCATGGATTATTGCCATATTTGAGGATTTATGAAGTCAATTAAAACTGCAAAAAATTCAATTCTTACAGATTGAAATTCAAATGTAAAACATAAAAATAATATGTATGGATGTTTGTTTACATATACTTCTATTGTCTATATTTTCAACTGAATGCAATTTTTAAAAAATGTTTTTTCTGTAATTGTGCAAGTAATCCAGTTGACAAACTGAAGTATTTGATGTGCTGTTAATATGGTACATCCACCATAGAAAATATATAGTATTTCCTTAATGACTATTGACATGAATTTGTATAAATTTTTGATAACAAATTTTGTTTGCATGTTATGTATTACTGAACAATAATAAGACAGATTGCACTAAATGTGCAAAAAAAAAATGAAAATTAAATTATAAGTATTGAAGGAAATGGCAATCAAGATCCATTCAGTAATTTGTCACAAATTTTGTTTTGTCTATTTCACTGTTAGTTTTGTAAAGTTGGGCAGCAGGGAAAATATATTGTGAAATAAACAATCATAAGACAGACTGCACTAAATGTGCAAAAAAAAATGAAAATTAAATTATAAGTATTGAAGAAAATGGCAATCAAGATCCATTCAGTAAATTGTCACAAAACTTGTTTTATCTATTTCACCATTAGTTTTGTGAAGTTGGGCAGCAGGGGAAATATGTTGTGAAATAGACAACCCACAAATATTAATGATGCAGCTGCTGCAAACTCTGAATTGACATTTTTTTTAGCTTTGTTTTGTTGTGTTCATTTGTTGTTCGTTTTAATTGATCTTGGAATTTTTCAGGAGTTGGTTTTGGGGGTGGGATACTGATGGATACTGATGTGGTGCCGCAAGGATATATTAAGGGGCTTGTATTTAGTGCTGATGGTTATTTGTACATGTATTTGCTTATTGACTTTTTTTTGGGGGGGGGGGAGGGGGTAGACCGGGGAGTAAATTTTTGGTTTGTATCTTTATATTGTTTTGAGCTGTTTTGTGGTATTCAATTTGATTAAGAATTAAGACTCTAATCTCAATAAAATACAAATTGTCCTTCGTAAATGTTCCGTAGATTATGAATTTGTTGTCTCTAGTTTCACTTTTTTGTTGAGGAATGCCTTGAAAAATAGTTTTTAAAAATCGTTTGTTCTTTTACACTGAAGTGATTTCTTTGTTTTGATCCAGGCATGGAGATTAAGACTGACATATCCTGTCTTATAAGACAGTCTTCATCAATACCTATTTTCAAAAAGGCATTAAAAACCCATCTTTTTAGCAGTTTGTAGTTTTAAGATTACATAGTTGTATACAATTGTAAGCGCTTTGGGCCTAATGAGAAAAGCGCAGTATAAGTGATAATAATAATAATAATAATAATAATATGATGCACAATATTATTTCATTTGTTTGTACCTTTTTGAAGTTAACATGTTTTAAATTTGAACATACAATTTGGAATTTTTGGAATTTCTTGTTTGGAATGACTTCAGTGGAATGTAGGAAAAACTCTCCTTGTCTCGTTACAAGAGCATGGTTGTGCCTTATTAATGATCACTTATTCAGATTCAATATTCTTTGTATAATCTGCACAGCTCTGTTAGTTTATTCAATAATTTGTTGCTCTAACACTGTTGGTTCATTTGTTTACTCATCTTTCTTGCTGGTCATCTATTGCAAATATGTTGCAACTTTCACTACAGAGCTGCTTATTGTTTCATTATCAGATTGATTATGTTTTTTGGAGTTAATCAAATTCCATCATTCAGTTCCAGAATTTGCATCAAATTCCACATTGTTGCGAGATGCGTGTTGGTTTTATCACTTAGTTCAACTTTGGCTTTCTGCCCGTGTTAATTCTCTGATGAAATGTCTCCCTCTGTTGGTAGTTTTCACGTCACTGTCTTTCTCTTTGTCCCGTCCAGTCGTAGAACCTTCCCCAAACTATGTGGAATCTAATGGTAAGCCAGACACGTCCTTGTGTTCGGAATGTACATGTATTCTCATATAGGAATTTTTCCATTGGTTTCTGTTGGATAGGGTTTCTATTGGTTTCGGTTGGACCAATAGAAATTTTCTGTTTGTTGTTGGACCAATACAAATATTTTGTTGGTTTCTATTGGACCAATGCAAATTTAGTTTCTGTTGGATCAATAGAAGTTTCTGTTGGTTTCTGTTGGACCAATACAAATTTGTGTTGGTTTATGTTGGAGCAATACAAATTTCTGTTGGTTTCTGTTGGACCAATACAAATTTCTGTTGGTTTGTGTTGGACCAATACAAATTTCTGTTGGTTTGTGTTGGACCAATACAAATTTCTAATGGTTTATGTTGGACCAATACAAATTTGTGTTGGTTTGTGTTGGACCAATACAAATTTGTGTTGGTTTGTGTTAGACCAATACAAATTTCTGTTGGTTTCTGTTGGACCAATACAAATATCTGTTGGTTTATGTTGGACCAATACAAATATGTGTTGGTTTATGTTGGACCAATACAAATTTCTGTTGATTTGTGTCAGACCAAAACAATTTCTGTTGGTTTATGTTGGACCAATACAAATTTCTGTTGGTTTGTGTTGGACCAATACAAATTTCTGTTGGTTTATGTTGACCAATACAAATTTCTGTTGGTTTATGTTGGAGCAATACAAATTTGTGTTGGTTTGTGTTGGACCAGTACAAATTTCTGTTGGTTTGTGTTTGACCAATACAAATTTTTGTTGGTTTGTGTTGGACCAATACAAATTTCTGTTGGTTTGTGTTAGACCAATACAAATTTCTGTTGGTTTCTGTTGGACCAATACAGATATGTGTTGGTTTGTGTTGGACCAGTACAAATTTCTGTTGGTTTGTGTCTGACCAATACAAATTTGTGTTGGTTTGTGTTGGACCAATACAAATTTGTGTTGGTTTGTGTTAAACCAATACAAATTTCTGTTGGTTTCTGTTGGACCAATACAGATATGTGTTGGTTTATGTTGGACCAATACAAATTTCTGTTGATTTGTGTTTGACCAATACAAATTTGTGTTGGTTTGTGTTGGACCAATACAAATTTCTGTTGGTTTGTGTTGGACCAATACAAATTTGTGTTGGTTTATGTTGGAGCAATACAAATTTGTGTTGGTTTATGTTGGAGCAATACAAATTTGTG
>JZLH01S0633298.1:24906-45294 GCA_001188425.1 Eucidaris tribuloides | reverse complement strand
TCTCTTCATTGAATGATGATATTACAATATGGAATATATTGGTTGGAAATATAGCCACATGCATCAACAGCAAACAGGGAAAATGGTCAGATTTGAAGAATTTACAATATCAAACAAGGATCTCATTACCATAGGATATTGACATTTTATGTTGATATTGGTATGCAGTTTTGTAATGAAATGAGGTAAAAGTGCAGCCGTTCAGGTAACAGTTTGACACGCATTTTAATGAAAGCTAAGAACTTACTGGGATTTTTACGGAATAATAATTTATATCTGATACAGATGCAACATATTAATTACTTGGATTTGACCCCTGATGAATTCAAGACGTTGACGACCTTCAAATTACATGTACTGTAAAGTTTAACTGTAAATATGCAAAATCAAAATCGTTGGAGCATTATAGTGGTTCAGGTGTCCTTATATTCTTGAAAACTAATAACAACAATCTGGGTAAATATAATGTTTCAAATGTAACCACAAGTTAAACGTCAATGAAATTGTTTAGCTATAACGAAAGGATATCATTGCTCTCTCTAATCATTCTATGATTAATATTATTAAAGACGTAAAAATAATTGCTGGTAATAATCACTGGCTGAAAAAACCATCCCCTAAATACGGCAAAACCATTGAATATGCTTATCAATTTCAATTTGGACAGTGTTGACAAAAAATTGTATCGTATTCTATATGAGTCCTCTACCACTACTGCTATTGCTACTACTATTACTACTACTACTACTACTACTACAACAACTACTACTACTACTACTTCTACTACTACTGCTACTACTACTACTACTACTACTACTACTGCTGCTGCTGCTGCTGCTGCTGCTGCTGCTGCTGCTGCTACTATACAGCAAAGAAATTCATGAATGGAAGACACAAGCAACACAGAACACAGCAACCAATGAAACCTAACAGTGGTCTTTACACGAATTTTCATGAATTCATGTATTTACATGTACAAAGTTAGTTCGTAGTCTATTTGGTTCAAGGATCGTTTCCAGGAACATTTGAAATTATTTCAGAATATGAGTCTCAAATGACATTTGTTTAACAATTATTGTTTGGTTTTATACACTCTAAAAAACTGAAATGCTATGTAATAAATTGATTCATTTGTCTCTCTCTGTATTTTAGATCGATTTTAGATGGATTTTAAATACAGAGAGAGACAAATGAATCAATTTATTTCATTGCATTTCACCTCTCTGAATAATCCCTTTCATTTAATAATCATAATAAAAATGTCCGCCTTGGGCTATTTGACATAACAATGTCAGAAATGTGATCCTTGGTATTTGTTCCTTGTTCGTCGTGCCAATGCCGGTAACCAGCGATATAGCTCGGTGGTATTGTCGCACCGGATAGCTGTAGACGACGGATTCGAATCCTGGTTCATTTTTTCTGACATGTTTTTTAAAATTATAGATCTGCGTTTGGCGATCTAAAATACAGAGAGAGACAATTGAATCAATTTTTACATTGGCATTTACCTCTCATAATCCCTCTTCATTTATAATAACTGAAATGCTATCTCAACTTTTAAAGGGGCCTCAGGAATGACCACACTTTTGGCTTATTGTATCACTTTAACCTGCTGGGATCAGACACTACAAATTGTTGAATCACCTCGATGAAAGTGGAGTATAACATCTAGAAAGGCTTGAAGAGTGTGGCACTCCTGGCCCTTTTTAATAATGAAATACATTTCCGTTTTAAGAGTGTATTACGGGTATCGAAGATGGCGTTTGGATGGTTGTAATAATTAGCAAGTAACCCACAGCAGAATCTCATTTAATGTTGAGTCAATCTCTACTTGGCATATTCAGTTTCCCTGTCTCAAGTAAGTTAAAAAGAAAACCAGTAACTGGAGAAACCGCACTCAGATAGCACTGTTGTGAATAAAGAAGTTCAAGAGAATGTAATATCGGCAGCCAATTTACTACATATAATAATAGTATAGATAAATATATTGCAAATGAGCTTTATGTAACATGTGAAAATGGGCATGAAAAGCTAAAGAAATAAATTGCAATTGAATATATTTTCACGTCTTGTATCGGAACAGGGCCAGGTTCATTTCTCTCAATTATTTTTATTTTCTGGAGGTCCAATACGTAGCGCGTTCCAATTGGCATCATATTTTTCCCTTTTTGTATTCTTCAATTCAGAACTTAGTAAAGTTAAACACTCAATGAAATTATACACTTTATGAGTACATATTCTCGGAATGATAAATCTACAAAGTTTGGATATCTATCAGTTTCGAGATAAACATGTCTTTTAGGGTTTTCATTTCACACGTGAAGAGAAAATTTTCAGGGCTGTATCGACAAACTGTACCATATTTGAGGCAATTGCAGAGTTAGGTGAGCCTGTCCTGCCTCCAATGACTATGATTTTCAATCTTTGGGTAGTATACACATACATTTCCATGTTGGTTTTATCACTTACGTAGTTGTTTGCGGGGTCCCTATAGCCATCATCCACTACCAAGATAATTTGCAATAACAAAACATAATGTGTAGAAATAGTACATCTCACAAGTTTAATTTTGTCTAGCATTATTTTTGTCACGCTATACACGTAACGGTGTCAAATCAGAAATGTATGTCATAATTTATACAAAGAAGGCCTATAGGAAATGCAAGACAATGCTAAATTTCTATCATGTTTATATGATTTAAAAAAATGCTTTTGGAGGTCCATAATGATCCCTGTGGATTACGTTTCACTACCGTGAACACAATGTTTTTTCTCACTAATTCAATGCTTTTGGGCCTTAATTCAATTGATTCTAATTACTTGTAAACATGGTAAACTGTTTGTTCAATATTTTTACCTTTTGCACTTAGCATAATATATGCATCTTATCTTGTATAAGAAACTGGCTGGTTACATTTAAAATTTTGCAAGTTTGAATAATCACGTTTATTTTTAAAGTAAAATGTGGCTTATTATTCAAATATTATCAATAAATTTAGCCGTATGCCGCATCAAATTTCTCTTCTTCTTAGTTTTGAATGTCTGTAAGATTGGTTTTCTCTAGAAGTAAGATCTATAAGGTTATGTTCCATTTACGTGTTACAGAAGCTCATATTATTACTGTATCTTCGTTTTGTAGGAAATCATTTTGATTTAATGCATCATCGTGATCCTTGTAAACGAAAATCCATTCAGTCATTTTGTCATATTTATTCCAACAGAAATGTGAGGTGTATATTTTGCACCACAAAATCATCAAAAAGCCCTACAAATCACTTCTTTTTATAAACATCTGATAAGACTAGTTTCTGTACATGTATCACTTGTTATATCACTTGTGTTACTCGCCTGTTCGCCAAACGCATCTGTAACGGCGTAGAAGATTTACAGATGAAATAAATTATGTATCAATTAATCACACAAATGTTGTTAAGTCATTTCTATCTCGGAATTGATACAGAGATAGGCACAATGGGCGCTGCAAATGTGCAAACCCAATACGCATTATTGCATAGTTACTGGCGTGTGTGAACGGTGTACACAAAATGCCATCGTAGCTGATACTACTCTACTAACTTTTAGACGCTGTAACTTATTTTGTAAGCTGCAATGACTTTGTGATTTTCACACAATATTAACAGTATATAAGGGCAGCTTTCCAGAAAGTTTGAAATCTTTGGGGCTCATGATTTTCTAAATTATGGTGATTATGCTAATTCAAATTTAAGAACAAATATAAAAAATTGTGTTTTTGACCCAAATGTGCCGTGAAGATCACCACATAGACAATTAAATGTGGTTTTATCTTATAGAAAATTTAATCCTCTTTAATATGAACCCACATTTATGGTAAAAGAAGGTTTTATCAAATATTTATCTTCAATATTGCCCAACCACCTAAGGAATTTTAGCAAAAAAGTGCATTCACCTCCTGTGGCCCCCAGGGGGTTAATTGGACTGGGCTCCCCCTTTTAAATTTAATCTTTTGACATGTACTAGATATGCAGAAAGTTTGGTGCTTTTATCAAAAAGTGCACAATTTTTCAGCTTAGCCGCTCTACTAACAAAGGGACTTTCATAAATTTGATTTCATGTAGGAACTCCTGATAAACTTGATGCTGTAATTGATTTACATGTACAACTTTAGTAAAAGTGGCACAATTCTGATTTTGCCCATTCGTCGTTACCTGAACATATCTCGAGATTTACACAAGCAAATTGAACAGAATAAACGGCATTTGAAAGCTAAGATTGTGCCATTGACGTCGATGCAATTACCATGTCACAGCAGTAGATTCTATTTTCAAGGAGGGCGCTTTTCACTTGCACAATTTTTTTTAGACACGATGTAGACATAGCTGTATAAGTTACAACAAAGCATTTTCAAATAACAGTAACCAGCCATTAGAGCTTGGGATAAAACTAGACTGAAAGTAGCTTACTCAAAACACGACTGTAAAATTTGTTGACAACATTATTTTTGGTCATAAAAAATGGAGCAAATAATCGCGCACTGCATAATATAAAAAAGTATAGTATGATTTTATATAAATATTCAGAAGGGTCGTTTTTACGAATGAGGTTTGGGAGATTAGATATCCCGAAAGTGCCGAAAATAAGTCATAAGAATTATGAATCTTTGGAATAACCAATTGTAAAAGTCTTACATATCCTTAAATATCGCATAATTTAAACCCCATTCGAACCTAATGGTTCATAACGTAATGTTCCACCCTTAATTAGCAATTCGCGATTCTCTAAAAAATCTTCTGAAAGTCTGTCGACATGGTGTGGACATTTTAACAATAGGCTATACGAAGGTAAAAGAGTCGATAATTTGAAGCTACTCGGGGCGTAAACAAAAAATACATTATAAAATCATGTTCCACTAATGTTGCTAAGCAGTGTTTGTTTCGAACACTATCTATAGCTACACGTTTGATATACTAGTGATTCTTATGTAAACGGGGGCACAATGAACTACGATTGCAACGTGTTCCCAGAACGTCGGTTGCTACCCAGGGGAGGATTTCACTAACATTGGCCAGCGATTAATCGCTAGACCCATCGTTCGCAGTCAACTCATCGCAGCTGCGTGGTGTTGATTCCGAGGATTTCACAAAACCCGTCGCAGCAGCGATGCATTTTTAATTAATAAAAACTTCTTGAACGAGGCTAGGGTCAAATCACAAGCTGTCTCCTATCGGCATGGCGCGCAGTATTCCGTGACAATTTTGACCTAAATAATGGATTTTGGTGGTGATCAAGTGGACTCTGATGTAAGTACATGTAGAATTACAATTTGAATGTTCTTTTATAATTATTCATCGACTTTGCAGCTTTCAATATTGTATCTGTCACGACCCATCGCCACTTTTTGTGGTGTGTTTGCCGTGTCTTCGCACACTAAGCAGTGAATGCATTGCTATCTACGTGCGATAACACAGTGCAGCATAAGTACACGCACGGCCAGCTAGCCCACTGCACTGCCACACGGGCCATACATTGTACGTCTGCACATAAAGACCAAAGCTAAACGTTAAGATTTCACTTGAATTTCACATTTATTGTACCAATGCTAGTGTAGAATTGATGTACCCCAATTCCAAAGTAAATTGCGCAATGCACTACTAACGGTAACTAACTTAGGCCAAAATAAAAATGTTGTATTGGCGTAACATACATTTTCAAATAGGGTCGGGCGGGCGGATTTTTTTTTTTTTTTTGCTACCTGTATTTTACATGTAAAACTTATATTTAACAACCTCATTCGATAGAAAGGGTCTGTGCATCCAAAGTTTATTCTTCGCGATCTGGTGCGTCGTAGTAGCACACAATGAACCTGTAGCCCATGTCTGACAATAGTGAGCTTTCGTTTGACAACGGACGGACTCAAGAAGTAATCCGATATCAAGATCGATCTGCGCATGCGCCACCCCCGGCATCGCTGTCCGCGTTGAGAATCAAGAACGGGAATTCTGAGATTTTCGTTCTTGAGAAGGAACAACGAGTTGAGGAGCAGCAGCCAATCAGCGCCCGTACAGATGATGTCAGTGCAAATCGCACGTGCGCGATGAGGCTAGGAGGCTGCATTTTGTAACAAGACTCTCGCACGTTTCCGTACACGATAGAGTTTAGGTGCATTGATTCACAAGTTTGTAGGAAACATGGATTCAGGTTTCTCTCATGGTCATGCAGATATTTCTGTCAGTATTTGTCCTTATTTGATTCATTGATAATATTTTGTAACGTCAAAATAGATTTGTATCATCATCATCATGAAGTAAAAAGTTATCTCGCCCCAGATTCACACACACGTGGCCTACCTGGTTGTAGTGTAGTATCGCTATGATGTGCTGTGTTGAGGGCAGGAATGTTCATCTATGAAGCTTGAAGTTTGAACTCCATTTTAAAAGTCATATTTCACATTTTCTTAGTTTGTGTGTGATAACAGCAAACCACTTCTTCATAATTTAAGATACACAAATATATCCTGAAATTGCTCCCGTACTCTGTGAAGGCTCGTCATCATAGCTAACATAACATGCATTAACTCTGATTGAATTTACGCGCGCCCGGGTCACGGGCGGTAGGGCGGGTCAGTCACACGCACCGCCGCTCGCGTTCTAGCTTATTTTGCGAAACTGCGAGTGAGTACCACGGACGGACGGCTAGAACGGATTGCTCACTGTTCGTTTTTCGGTTTCGTCCGCGGTGTCAAAACGAAAGCTCCCTAGTATGGAACTTTGCTCCACAACAATACATCTTGAAAGGACCCGTTTCAGCCGCCCGACTTTCATTGCCTTAACGACGTACGGGTCAGGAAGACAACGAATGAATTCTTGGGCCAAATCACCAAGGGAAATCGACAAGTCAATCTTCCGAACAATATCAAACAGTATCTTTGTTCCTGACTTGCCGGTCGCGAAACACTATAGATCTACTGCCCGGCCATATGCCATTTTCCGACACCCGCGCGGCGGCCGCGCCGGGCTAGCTGCGTACCGTACACCACTGAACTCTAACACTACGGTAGTGTTAGAGTTCAGTGCCGTACACTGAACTCTCGTACCGTATCGTAACCGCGTCGCGTGCTGTTGTTGTTTTGATATTCACAAACCCGTAGTGCGCCATCTCTCGGTAAACCTTTTTTTTTTTTTTGAAAAGTGCAGGGTCGGGGTTTTTTTAGGGTCGGGCGGGTTACGCCAATAACAATTTATTTTTGGCCTTACTTAGAGTACGGTACGTTAACTAACGTTAGATCTAAGTAGAGTCTAACGTTAGAAAATACGTAACGGTTAGATCTCGGGTTAGATCCCGGGGTTCTAAGATAACTGTCTTACGTGTAAAGAAGTAAGAAAGCTAACGGTAGAGTCTATTGCCTTTTTGGAGTTAATCGTCAAGCTGTACAGGGAGGGTTAGATTTAGTCAACCGTACAGTATATGTAAGTTGTAACGAGTATGTGCATTTTTCTTGGGGGGGGGGGCCTGTCCTATTCGGTTCATGAGTCTGCATTGCTACAAATTGTAGACTTTGTACTGTACACTCAGTCTCAGAGTCTCTAACGTTAGACAGTCTAGTTTAACTCGATGTCTGTGATTCGAAGTTGGATCTGGAGTTGGATTTATGAAGTCAGACAACTGATTACTGATATGAATGTGTTACGTAGTAGCCCCATTATTGCCTTTCAGAACAGTCAGAAGGAAATGTTACGATGAAGAAAAAATGATGTGGACTAACTAAAAATTAACTGTTATCTCAAAAAAGAGACATTTAAGTGCTTTAAAATCATTGCCAACAAACACTTTGGAGCGTGCATACAGATTCCCCACATGTTTGCAGAATGTGGGGTGGGGGTAGGATAATAGAGATTCATGATTGCAGAATGACAACTTATAATGTAGTCCTGCAAATGAGTTATCCTCATCTACAAATCTACATTCCGCAGAACTTGTAATTGCACTCGGTATATTTGACTAGGGTTAAAACAGGAAAGTATGACTTTCTTTGTTGATCTATTGTCTTGATTTTGTTTTCACTTCTTCAGAAGAGAGGAACTTTTATTCAAGCTGCATGAGGTTTAAGCCATTATAGGCATAATGCATTCATGCTGTCTTGGAGTCGTCGTGGAGGGAGCCTGGGTGTGGAAAGGCAGAAGGGGAATGCGAGGGGGGATCGGCCGGGAGTGCCGGATGGCAGAGGTAGCAGCCGGAGGGAGCCCAGACAAGTCCTGGAAAAGTGCAACTGTTTAACGCAGCAGCAACTTGGTGGAAATGGTAGGTTCTCTTTTTTATTCACATCATCTACAATGTATCAATAATTTTAACAAAACCAGAATTACTGGAAAGTTTTAGTGGGTTAAGTGAGAAGCAAGTATAAAAATGAATCTCCTTGCACTATAACTTTTTACTTAGACTATCATACTGGAAATTTTGACTACTTATTATAAAATTGCATGTTCCTTTACAAATTAAACAACTCTATTGACTGATTCATGTAATAACTTTGAATAGATAATGTATGTGGTCTATATTAACTATCAATGAATATTTTTCAGAAATACCGAGGGTAATGGAATTTTTATCAAGATGTTTATTTTTTAATTCTGGAAATGAAACAAAACACAAAAATTTGTGAAATTTGTAGTCATTTTTTTTTTCAGTTTTAAATTTTATTTTTTTTTGGCATTAAAAGCAACATTGTATTTCAAAAACACTAATTGATGTACATGTATGTAAATTTCTCAACAGTTACAGGAGGAGAATTTGTTCCACTAAATGGGCACTTTGAGTAAGTGCTGCAGGCCATACCTGATGAGCTCGGGGATGGAATAGCACCTATCGGAACCAGTGAAACTGTAAGTGAATGAAAATCTTCTACTGAGCTAAAAGGGCATGCACATACTATTTCTGTATACATAGAATTAATCATTACCATTGCCGTTCTGGCTTTGATTGCAGTAGATTGCTTTTATCTTCTTTTTTGTACTTAACTTTACTTAAATGTATCAGGATGGACGTTGATTAAAGTGATAGGCTAACATTATGGAGCTTCAATTAAAAAAAATTGTCAAACTTTGATATCTGAGCTACATAGTGTTCAAATGGACAAATAAACACCCTAGAATACAAAAGTTCGGAAAAGTTACACTGCCAATGGCAAGATTATGCATGAATAAACAATTAAAACTCGGGCGAGTTTTAATAGCCTAGGTGTACACACAGTAAGCTTATAGGAGCAAATGCCAAGACATTCTGTCAACTTACGATTTTCACTTTTTTAAAGCACTAAATAATCATTTTGAAATACACTTTTTTTCAGGGCGTCATTTTTAGACCTTATCAAAGACACTGGTAGCATAGGGAATCATGTGGCTCAGATTTTTTTAACTGTGGTAAATGTTAGCCAATACCTTTAAAATCAAAACAAAGAAAGCGTTAAGCAATAATCATGAAAAGATCATTATGCTTTGTGAAATCAAAGGCATCTCCGTCCTACCCTCCCCTCCCCCCCCCCGAAAAAAAAAATAGTTTACATTAGATTCTCACCTCTTAATTGCAGTAAATTGTTGTGAGAGCAAGTTATCAGATGTTTATGGGTGATTTGGAAGAATAATCAACAAATCTGGAAACAACAATACTTACGAATGTTAGCTATAACTATTTCTGACTAAATTCAATGTATCCTGTTGTACATTTTGTAGGAGCCTGGTGTTTGCATGTTTTTGGATGTCATGGCACAGAGCATTTTTAGACTGTCACCAACTTTACAAGGAAAGCGAATGCCATTGATTTTCTCCAAATAGTGTAAGTACTAAGTACTACATATTTTGAGTAATACTTAAAAATAATGGACTGTGTGTGGTTAAAGTTAAAATTGTACGAATTCATGTAAATTCAATTTAATTCAAAATTTACTGTTAAAACTACAATGTTATTGAGAATAGATGATATTAGTGCGCGGAAAGTGAAAAAAAATTACATCTTTAATCTCCTTAATTTCATTTTTGCTTGTGTAATTACAATACATAGCAACAATCTGCAATTAACCAGTCAGTGACATTATTTGGGCTTCGTTGCCTTTGCAACACTCTCATAATAGTTGTTCATGAAGATACACCAAGGGAGCTTTCTCATTCCATTTGCCATTTAGGGTATTATTACTTGTTTTAATGCTTTTATGTCAATGAAATAGGTATATGGTGATGTTGACATGAATTGTATTTCAAAAAAAAATTCCTTCTAGAATTAGTGTCCTCATTGATTCTGTAATTTGTACATTATTTTTCTTGCAGCACAACGCTTAATCACCAACTTGTCAACGTCTCATCTATATTGACAAAGCTTCGGTGTCTCTCCAGCCTACTCCGGTCGAAATGTGAACTATATTATGACCACCATCTGAAGTTGTGTGCATACATTGAGGTCTTTAGTTTGTGAGTTTCTGCAAACATTTCATCTGTCACATTGAAGAACTGGTATTTTATAGAGCAAAAATCCGATGTTTTGTAAATCACAGAGTAAGAGAGGTCAAAGTGCAGTTCGAGAAGGTAGTCATGGTGATGGATTTTGACAGGAAATGAACAGCGTAATATGTCATCATCGGCCTTTACACAAATTGCAGATTTTATGTTGATTTCATCATCTATGAAAAATATCTTCAGGTAGTAGTACAAAGTATGAGTCACCTAAAAACAAAGCACATTAATTTAGGGAGCAACTGCACTACCAAAAATACAAGATAATCTGTCCTACTGTATGGGGTTTAAAATCAGAAATCTCCTGTTGCAGCCCTTCAGCAGCACAATAAAACATCATTCGTGCCCTAAGGATGTTTAGAAAGGAAGTTTCTGTAAAATCTGAATCTCAATAATTACTTAGAATTTGACACTGATGTCAGTTCAGTAGTTTTATTTTAATATTTATGTATTGGTCTATAATAATTATCTGCATAAAACTAATGCATAAAATTTGTCATTTTAAATGAATGTGTATGGTAAACATTTGTAAATTGCAAATAAATTTCATCAAATATGCCTAATGAACACCCATGCAAAGAAAGGGTTTCAAAATAGACTAGGGATTTTTAACAGAGTTTCTAGCTTTACACTTTGCTAAAGGTTCTTAAATGGTATTTTCTTCAATTCACCACTGCATTTTTTTTTTTTACAATGTGAATGTTAAGACATGGAACAGAGATATCCTGCCTTGAATGTATAGAAACATGGTTGGTTTATATTAATATTGCAGGAACCATAAATATAACAGTAGTTACAAAAGAAATGTAAAGCAGTGGTAGTATTAATATTAAAAGTGTTAGCACGAATGTGGGGAGCTAGAAGTAGGAGCAGCAGTAACAGTGGTAGTGGTAGTAGTAGTAGTAGTAGTGGTAGTAGTAGTAGTAGTAGTAGTAGTAGTAGTAGTAGTAGTAGTAGTAGTAGTAGTAGTAGTAGTAGAAGTAGAGTGGTAGTAGTAGTAGTAGTAGTAGTAGTAGTAGTAGTAGAAATAGTAGTAGTAGTAGAAATAGTAGTAGTAGTAGTAGTAGTAGCACTAGCAGCAGCAGTAGTATCAGTATGTATTGTATATTTTCAATTATCTTTATCAATTTTATTTTATTGTGTTGTTTTATTTTGCAATGAAGATAATGAAAGTATCATGTTCTCAGGTTGTCCGTCTGTCTGTCCATTACCTATTATTATTGTAAGATTGTAATGAAACTAGGGTCACAGTTCATTTTACATAGTTGATTTGAGCTCATTACTATAATAACTTCTAAACGTGAGATTGAGTACAAGTGTAAGGCATTTCATTCTTAATCAACCTGGGTTGGAGTGCAAGCAGTTTAATTTCTTCATTTATTCAATATTTTGCTGAAGGGTTTAGTTCTACATGTAGATTAAGTGTAAAATATAAAAGTATCGAAGCAAACAGTGGTCTCTGATTACAAAGAACACTAATATAACAAAAGCTTGTCAAACATTTTTGTTCGTTCCCAAAGCAGAATGTTTTTTTTTTATATATATTAAGTTCCAATGCTTTTTATATTCCTGATATAAAAAAATGGTATTACTTAGTACTTAAATGGTCCCAATGAGTTTGTTACACTGTTATCATGTACACTAGGCATCAGTCAGGCCTTTATCTAGTTTATAAGTTTCGTCATAGTGGAAAGTGAAATGTAAAAAATGACATAATGTTGACACTTAAAACAGGACAGTGATAATTAGACTAATGCACATTAGAACACGTAACAAGGAATAGTGTTGTAACAAATGTTATGTAATGTTGTGTTTGATATGTTCAACAAACAGTGTAATAAAAGTAAATGTCAAACTATATGTTTTGTTTGATACAGTGATTTGTGATTGTACGATTATTTGTGATTGCATTATGTGTTGCAAGCTTAGCATATTATTTTTACATCAGCGAAGAAAATTTTTTGGCTCTTTGGGAAGGGAGCATCAACCAACACGTTCCACGCCTGTGGAATATCTTCCTGGATGTGGAAGGATAAAAATCATTCATAAACAAAACACAAGCACACATATACAAGACACAAAATACACAAATGCAGAGACACAAACGGGTACACCCAAAACAAATACAAACATATGCAATACACACCACAGCAAACTTGCACAGCATACAAACACACACACACACACACGAAAACAAACCACAAAAGCAACAAACAATAGTAAAAACGAAATAATAATAACACTAACAGTAATAATAATAATAATAATAATAATCATCATCGTAATCTTAATAATAATAGTAATAATTATACTACTACTAAATAAATAAATGAAAATAATGATAATAATACTGACAATACTACTACTTCTAATAATAATAATCACATTTATAATACCAATAATAGAGAAAAATAATAATCGTCAATTGGAATTTAGGATTGATTTTTGAGATTAATGAAATATCCCCTGTAATTATTCAAGTAAAAAGACTGAGTAATGTTTCCAAAAAAATGTATAAAAAGAGTACTATCAATGGCTCTAACGTCTCGACGGTCAGAAAGTTTTCGCACCAGTATTTGACCTTGCTACAGGAAGTTGCGTTTTGAACCCATCGCAGCCCTGCGACCACCTTTTTACCATTCGCAGTCCTACGACGGGTTAGCGACGCGTTAACCCTTCGCAGGAGTTTTGTGAAATCCAAAACAAACCCATCGTCCACGGGCGATGGGTTTGCCAAGGTTGCGACGGGTTCAAGCCCTTACGACGGGTTAACGATGCATCGCAAGCGTTAGTGAAATCCTCCCCTCAATTATAGTAATCATGTCCCGCCACAAGATGAAAAAATAGGGACTCCGGAGGTATATAGGGGTAAAATGGGGTCTCAATAATAGCCGCAAGTAAAACTGAGTCTCCGGAACTACAGAAATGAAACTGTGATGCTCTGAAACGAGGGATTGCAAAAGTACAGTAAGTGATATATGTGCAAAATTAAGTGATATGTGTCGGAGCAGGTTTTTAACTGAAAAATTGCGGCAGACTCGCATGCACACCTATCATACAATACACACTCTTAAAATTCGGGTCAGTTTGACTCGAGAAAGAATCCGTTTGGGCACACCGGAAAAGGGTCAGTTTAACCACATTCGCGTCAAGTTTGACCAAAATCCAATCAGTTGACTCATATTTTGGTCAACCTTGACCCGGAATTGGTTAAAATTACCCTTTTCCAGTGTGCCCCAACGATTTCTTTTCGCGAGTCAGTCTGACCGGAATTTTAAGTGTATATTGAGTCCCCACTGACCTCCAGCCCCCCCCCCCCCCATGTTTTTATTATGGACTTCTTCCAATCCCATTAATGTTGTTATTATGGAAGTGATTTGGCGTTATCGATTTCAAAAGGGTTAAAGCCAACTTAGGTAAAGTTTAAAGACGGACACATCACCTAACCTGCGTCTACTACTATCAGATGAACACGAACGATTTATCATACTCACAGTATTTGGTGGATATTCAACTATCTGTGATCGATCGTTGGTGGCGCGTAGTTCGTCCTCATTCCATTCGCCTAAGGCCGACAGACTGCGCAAGGCTTGCATCCGGGTCTCCCACTCTTGTTCATAACTTCGACGGAGTACCATGTCGAAGTCGGGTTTGTCGACGCGCAGGAATTCACAATTGACTAGATGGATTAACAACACCAACACCAAACATGGCGGGAAATTCTTCAACATTTTGTTTCATTTCAATTTCAATTTATTGTTTCTGCAACTTTTTTTAAACAATTATATACATATCAACATAAATCACTTTTTTTTCAAGATATACAAAATAATAATAATATTCAAATTTTCCAAAACTATTTACAGGTGATATGAAAGATACATTAATTACTTTCCTATATACATTATTTTTCAAGATAAACAAAAATAACAATAATATTCAAATTTCGAAAACTATTTACAGGTTATATAATATACATTAATTACTTCACTATATACAGTGAACAGTAATTGGATTATTTGCATTGTAAGTTTTGTGAATAATGTGATACTTTGCTTAAAGTGATAGGATAACTTTGTGGAGCTTCAATTTAAACAAAAAAAAATCAAACTTTGATATCTGAGCTATATACAGTGTGTCTCAAAAATAATTGTGCAAGTCAAAAGCGCCCTCTTTGGTATTGAGAAGAAAACATTTTTGTGACGTAATGCTTACATCACCATCAAGAACGTAGTCTTAGCTTTCAAATGCCGTTTATTCTGTTCATTTTGCTTGTTTTAATCTTGAGATATGTTTATTTAAATACGAAAGAGTAAAATCACCAATGTGCTACTTTTACTACACTCAGTGATAGCATCGGGCCCTCTTCCCGTAAAAGTGACACAATTGTGAATCCACCCTTTTGATGTATACAAGATGTCTCAAGATTAAAACAAGCAATTTGAACTGGAGCGAACAAACAGCATTTGCAAGTTAAGACTTTGGCCTTGATGTTGACATAAACCTGTGTCAAGCAGTATTTTCTAACTGTCAAAGAGGAAGCTTTTCACCTGTACATATTCAGACGTGCTGCCAGCATGTCTCAAAAATGTGCAAGTAAAAAGCGCCCTCTTTAGCAATTAGAAACACTGTTGTGACATGATGCTTACACTACGTCAAGGGCAACATTTTAGCTTCCAATGCTATTCGTTTTCTTCAATTTGCTTGTTTAATCTCGAGATATCTTGTAAACCACAAAAGGATAGATCATTGTTCACTTTTACAAAGTATTATACTAAAGGAGGCCAATTGTGATTTTAGCCTTTTCGTTTAAAAATAAACATATCTCAAGATTAAAACAAGCAAACTGAACAAAACTAACGGTATTTGAAAGCTAAGACTATGCTCTAGATGTTGATGTAAGCATGATATCACAAGAGTATTTGTATTGCTACACAAGGCGGTTTTCACTTGCACAATTTTTTTTGAGACACACTGTAGTAGTGTTTGAATGGACAAATAAACACCCTAGAATACAAAAGTTTGGAAATTTATGCTGCCACTGGCAAGATATGAATGAATAAACAATTAATACACTCGGGATGAGTAAAAATAGCTTACATCTACACACAGTAAGTCTATGAGAGGAAATGGGCAGGTGGATTCGGTCAACTTACGATTTTAACTTTTTTAAAGCACTAAATAATCATTTTGAAATACTATTTTTTCAGGGCTTCATTTTTAGACCTCATCAAAGACTCTGGTAGCATGGGGATTCATGTAGCTCAGATTTGTTAACTGTGGTAAATGTTAGCCAGTGGCTTTAAAGGGGGTGGTTGCAAGGATTGTCACAATAAGTTAGTACTTAATGCTGTGACACCCATATATTATAAATTTAAATTAATGTAAGTGCAGAATGTATGCTGATGGGCAAGATAAAATGTTCTCTTACTATTATGGGCTTCTCTCTCCGGTATAGGCTACACGGTACAATGACTGATTCAGGAGCAGCCACAAAAACCCTTATACATGTCGCAGTCGATTGCAAAACAATAAACATTTTTAAACTAAAAACAGTACAGAAAGTACAATCAGCCTATTTCCCAATAGATATGATGCATAGAGGAGAAAGGAATGATTCTTTAGTGTGTTTTTTAATATGAGGTAATCGTTGAAGAGGTAAGTTTTGCTGACTGTCACGTGCGCCCTCCACAAACCACACATCATCACATCACATCACATCACATCACATCACATCACATCACATCATATCGCATCGCATCGCATCGCGTAGCGTCGCATCGCGTCGCATCACATCATATCACATCGCATCGTGTCGCGTCGCATCGCGTCGCATCGCATCACATCACATCGCATCACATCACATCACATCACATCACATCACATCACATCGCATCGTATCGCATCGCATCGCATCGCGTCGCATCACATCATATCACATCGCATTGTGTAGCGTAGCATCGCGTCGCATCGCATCACATCACATCGCATCACATCACATCACATCACACCACATCACATCACATCGCATCGCATAACATCACATCACATCACATCACATCACATCACATTTACCCTTACATCGCATCGCATCGCATCACATCACATCACATCACATCACATCACATCACATCACATCACATCACATCACATCACATCACATCACATCACATCGCGTCGCATCAGTCGCGTCGCATCGCATATCACATCACATGACATCACATCCCATCATATCACATCGCATGACATATCACATCACATCACATCACATCACATCACATCACATCACATCATATTACCCTTACATCACATCACATGACATCACATCACATCACATCATATTACCCTTACATCACATCACATCACATCACATCACATCATATTACCTTACATCACATCACATCACATCACATCACATCACATCACATCACAATCATTACATCACATCACATCACATCTCAACACATCACATCACATCACATCACATCACATCACATAATTTACCTTTACATCTAATGGTAGCGGTGCGTTTACTCTCGTGTAGAAGTGCCAATTCACCAAAACTCGCACCTGCATAAATTTCCCCCATAGCATGTGTAATAGTTTCTCCTACAGTGAGACATCAATTGCAAAGCAATATAAGTCAAATAATTAGCCAATTGAAACATGGAAACAAATTCAATGATGATAACATTTTGATGATTCCATTTTCTCTGTCGTTTAGATTTCTTTAACTTCAATTGTTCAAATAGGTTGGATATGTGTCGAAGCAATAACTTCGTATTGACTAAATGGTTGACGACTTACGACATTTGTTTATTCGACAGTCGCTCCGACGCGACCGGCAATGATTAACATAACCCTAACCCCTACCCCAATAACAAATTCTGTGTCAATAAATGAAATCAATGATAAAGTGAAGACGTTTTGAAATTGATAATAAGCCAAATATAACAACAAATGCACGTAACGAAATGCCAAACAATCGGTACTGGAGATAAAAGCTTTGGCCCATACCTGGCAAAGATGAAGGAGCGACATCTTTAGCATAAAGTGAGCAACAGATCTAAAAGGGAACACAACTTTTTTTTCACAATGTAAAGGCAAATTTTCGTTTTTATTGAATTCAAGCACACTTTCTACAATTTGGTGATGGCTCATGGTGGACTTTAAGAGGGCATTGGCAAACCAGAAACAAAAACCCACATTCATGTAAATATTTCGGTGCTGCTTTCCACAGTTTTCACATTATGCAACTTCAAATGCTTTGGTATCACGACGATCGCAAAACAGAAAAAGAAGTAATTAAAATTGCAATATTCTCATTAGCTTAGTACAAAGTAGCCTTAGTTCTCACAAACGCAAATTGCAATAGTAGTAATAGGAGCATGCAGCAGTAGTAGTTGTAGTAGTAGTGGAAGAAGAAGAAGAAGGAGGAGGAGGAGGAGAAGAAGAAAGGAGGAGGAAGAAGAGGAGGAGGAGCAGGAAGAGAAGAAGAGGGCAAAGACGAGGAAGAGAAGAAAGAAGGAGGAGAGAAAGAAAAGAAGTAGAAGGGAAGAAGGAGAAAAAGAGAAGAGAAGAAAAGAAGAAAAAGAAGAAGACAAAAAGAAAAGGATAACATGGGGAAAGGGTGACCTCCTGTCCCACCGGCCCTTTGAATCTGCCTCCATAACGTTCGCATAACAGTTAATACATGCCATTGGGAATGTCAACAAATTTGGAGGTGTATGTTACGGCACAAATTGTCGCCGCGTCACAAATTGTCGCCGGCGACAATTTGTGACGATTTGTGCCTGACGGCACAAATTGTCGCCACCAGCTCAAATTGTCGCCGGCGACAATTTGTGACGCGGCGCCAATTTGTGCCGCAAGAGGTGTATAATTCTAAAAGTACTTACCGGATCGTTTGTCCGTTTCAGTCACCTCAATTACAACTGCACCAGATAGAATGAAGTAGAAGGAAAGTCCCGGGTACCCTTGCTTGACAATGACTCGCCCAGCCTCGAAGGCATCGAAATAGATGACCCCGGCTAGTTCTTGCTTGATGGTCATCGAATACCGGTCGAAACATTTCAGCTGGGTTAACAATGATCAATAACATATAATTACGCCATCATCAATCAGGATCAGTAAAAAAAATACGATTAAAATGTACGGCATAATTACGAACACGTCAATTACAAAACTTCCGTAATAGTTATCGTTTAATCATCATCATCATCATCAACAACAACAACAACAACAACATTATCTTCCTCATTACCATCATCTTGTGCAAGGGCGCGGCGCCAGGGGAAAATCTAAGGAGGCGCCAAAAATCTGTCGGGAAAATGTTGCCATCCCCCCCCCCCCAAAAAAAAAAGTACCTGCCAAATTACAAGCCAAACATCATCCGACAAGGGGTGCCGACGACGACCAAAACCATTTTTGCTCACATGTGCCTCCTCAAAAAATCTATTCAGTCCTAAGGTAAAGCAAGGTTGTTTTGATTATTTTGCGGGGTTATCTGGTAACTACGAACTAACGTATTTAGTCAACTTCCCCCGGGGTAAGGGTATACTCACATATATGTGACATACGGTAATCTACCGCTTCAACGGGTTGCTGCTGTTGTTTTTTCACGAGAAAACCTGAGAGATACCGTAGAGCTGCTTTTCAGAGAGAGAGAAAAAAAATCTTAGATAGGCCTATGGGTCCGAATTTGGGCGATAGGACATTTTGAACCCGATTTTAGTTCGAAACTTTAATAGTCATAGGTTTGTATGCCTATCTAAAAAAAAAAATTCCAGACATGGGTAGTACTTTTCTTACAAAATGACCCTTAGGATTGAGTATGGATTTTGAGCCTTGAGCACCTCCTTTCAAACCAAATCTAAGTATCCCCCATCCCTCCGTTCAGTCCATCCCCTCCCACTATACCTCAATATGGACGTGTCTTCCGACGTCAATATTTCAAATAATCTGACAACATACCCGATCAACTATTCCAAAAATAAATTGCAGATCTCTTCGCGTCCTTTCCCAGGAGTTCTTTCTCATGATCTTCTTGGCCGAGGATGGTAGCGTGTTCATGGATTGGACGTTGGATTTGAAAGCACTGACGTCAAACGTCAGCGTGTTCTCATTGGATCCATCCGGGTGTTTCACC
Source organism: Eucidaris tribuloides (assembly GCA_001188425.1). Taxonomy (NCBI): domain Eukaryota; kingdom Metazoa; phylum Echinodermata; class Echinoidea; order Cidaroida; family Cidaridae; genus Eucidaris; species Eucidaris tribuloides. Next base: position 25,668 of record JZLH01S0633298.1, on the reverse strand, counting down.
GTGAACGATTTCGATTCTTCTTCCTGATGATTGGACAGCATCTTCGTCCATTTCAAGTTGTGTTTCACTGTGTTAGCGATGGCACGGAAACGTTCCAGCGGCGTCCGTTCCTATTCGATAAAGACAGATATTGCCGATGGAGTGAATATAATGACCTAAATCTACGACATGAAATGTATCAATTATTACAAATAATTTAGAAATTTGGGGGATCTATTGATTGTGTGTGTGTGTGTGTGCGTGTGTATGTGGGTGTGTATGTGTGTATGTGTGTGTGTGAGTGTGTATGTGTTTGTGCTCGTGTGTGTGTTTGTATGTGTGTTTGTATGTGTGTGATCATGTGTGTGTGTGTGTGTGTGTGTGTGTAGTGTGTGTGTGCGTGTGTGTGTGTGTGTGTGTGTGTGTGTGTGTGTGTGTGTGTGTGTGTGTGTGTGTGTGTGTGTGNGTGTGTGTGTGTGTGTGTGTGTGTGTGTGTGTGTGTGTGTGTGTGTGTAGTGTGTGTGTGTGTGTGTGTGTGTGTGTGTGTGTGTGTGTGTGTGTGTGTGTGGTGTGGTGTGTGTGTGTGTGTATGTGGTGTGCCGACATAATTAAAAGACTAAGATTTGCTCGACGTTCCGCCGTAGCGATACGCGCACGTCGCTATAACAACAGGTAAATTCCCCCTGGTTGAATTTCGTGACATTGTCTCATTTATCAAGACTATAAGTGTGTTAACCTAAAATATTCGATTGGCGAGTAGCATCTGAAAGCGGGACACTTTTT
>JZLH01S0633298.1:9961-24881 GCA_001188425.1 Eucidaris tribuloides | reverse complement strand
AAATAAATAAATAAATAAATAAATAAATAAATAAATAAATAAATAAATAAATAGATAAATAAATAAATAAATAAAACAAAACAGAATAAAATACTAAAAAGAACAAGAGGTCATTACGTCCGAATAAAAACAAAACGGGTAATTAATTTCATAATTGCGCGGTTCTCAGTTTCCGTGTCCATTTTCACCTATTCTAAGAGCAGGGTTTCCAATAAAAAAAAGAGAGGGAATCACCCCTCCCCTATCTCCCCTATGACCTACAGATCAATGTATATTATATGTGGGGGCAGGGGCGTCGATCCATTTTTCGGATGGGGTTGGGGACAGAAGTGAGAAAAATGTCGAACCTTTGCGCACAAAGCGCGCCTCATTCTAGTAATAAATAAACCAGTTTGAATATCCAATTAGATCAGTTTGGCCCATAAATACAGGGTGGCCCAGAAAGAATGCTACGAGTATGATCGCTAATTTCTTCAACAAAATGTCATTAATATTTATTTTGTTGGTTAGAACATTCTTTTTTCAATAAAATGATACCAAGATCATTGATTTTGAGTAAGGCGTTTTGATTCTAGGGCCATTTTTCGGAAGCAATACAATTTCCAAATTTGTCAATTTTTCAACAGCGGCGGTCATCGGAACGCCGAGATATTCTGGCGTCTCAGCTAACCATAGCGGACAAACCGCGATGACAATGGAGACATAGCTGCATCGTCTTCCTTATGAAAGCGATGGCATTCCAGAACTTTTGTCATTGCGGTTTGTACGGTATGGTTAGCTGAGACGCCAGAATATCTCGGCTTGCAATGACCGCCGCCGTTGAAAAATTGGCAAATTTGGGAAATTGCATTGCCTCCGAAAAATGGCCCTAGAATCAAAACGCCTTACTCAAAATCAATGATCTTGGTATCATTTTATTGGAAAAAGAATGTTCTAAGCAACGAAATAAAAATTAATGACATTAATGAAGAAATTAGCGATCATACTCGTAGCATTCTTTCTGGGCCACCCTGTATAGGACCCACCCCCCTCCCCCCGCTCGTATAATGCATACCTCTTTGTGTTCTTTCTCTTCCTCTTCAGCTGCGACCACTTCATCATTTGTGATGGTTAGTCCACTGAAGTCAATCTCCTCCAGTACGGCACCGCCTCGCCTAGTTTTTAATCCAGGATTCATCAATATCTTAATATCCTCATCTTCCTCCTCCTCATCACTGTCCATAAATGACGCATCCATCCTAGCTATTTGAAATTTACGAGTATCAGTAGGCCTATAATTGGTGAGCCCAGAGCACCTTACCTTATATCATATTAGTAATTCCGTTTGTTGCAGATGTCTTTTTATATTGTTTAGTTTAATAAATATGTAAAGTTGGTTGCTATAGGTTTCCTCCAGTACGCTCACTACTGCGCGCCAGTACTGTTACGCACATATCGCGCGCGGCGCGCAACGCAAACACGATATCAACAGCATAATTATGTGAAACATGCCGGGGAAAAAGGCAGAAATGCGGGGGGGGGGGGTTAGAAGGATGCTGAGGATACCATGGATTGTCAAGAGCATCAAATGAAGAAGTACTTGATAGGGCTTTTGTCGACTGATCCCTCCTTAAAATCATAAGGAAAAGGCAGCTTCATTTTTATTGGGCACTATGAAAACAGATGGTATAGAAAAATAGAATTTTGACGAACGAAAAAGATTGAGATCAGTGTACTTACAGGGCAAGAGAAGCAGAGGGAGATCGACAATAAAATCGTGGACAAGTTTACTTGGCTGACTGGTATCAGTACTTACACGACAATGCAATTGTCTGTAGACGGAAAGCCTCGATCGCCATTTAATGTCTGGAACTATTGCACCCATGCAGCAAGCAACATGTGATTGATCATGATCCCGCTAGGTTAAGTTCACCGATTGTTAAAAAGGATTAAGTAAAAAATATCAAACTCATGCTAAGAAACAAAACCAAATAGAATAATAACAACAGCAACAACAGTAACTGAGTCAAGACAAGGCAGACAGGACAACACAATCAAAATGAAATTCGTGTCATATTATGTAAAAGGCCCGGCTAAATTCTTTTAAAATACTTTTTTTTTCGTAGTTGCGGTGAATCACTCCGGACTCTTAACAATAAGGGACAATAAGTTCTTAGTCTGTTTACCGCTTGGACTTTGTAATTTGACGTGGACATAGGTTTGTGATGACGAGTACTAGTATTACAGTGTATATGGATTTATCCGGGGTATAATTTATTCCCAGTTCTAGTTCCTCCCAACCCGAAACTGGAAATTATAGGCCTATATGATTTGTTGTTGTTGTTGTTGTCGCTGTTTTACTCGTGTAACGCAATTGGCTGGAAATCCTGTCAACATAATCCTTTTCCATCAACCCAGGGGAGGTGCCACGGGGGGGGGGGCCGGGCGGCGTGGGGGAGGGGGTAGTATAGGCCCGTATGTGGTTTTTACTATATATTTCTCGTACCGGAATTTTGATACACTTTGTCATCCATACCATGGCAGTGAGTTTTGTGTGACCGTAACTTGCGGGTCAGTATTGCACGCGCACGTGATGAATTGTACAGTTGCCAGGTTACCAGCGATCGATTGCAATCATTGCTAGCGGTTGAGTTGATGGGGATTGCGGCGTTATGTCTGACGTTGACTTTTTTGCATCATTTGGATCTAGGATTTTCGGATACTAAGCACAGAGCACTGTCAATCTAACCATTAATTTCGGCGATAATGTTGCTGCTGGTGCGTTCCGGAGGCGGAGATAGATCCTGAACTGAAAAGAATATATTGCGATGGATTATCAGAAAGCGAAATTCCACAAACAAGTTTCATAATTTCACGACGCGCTGTTGGGACAAATGTGTCGATGAAAGTGTGGCCTCCAAAGTTGGGAACAGTAAGAGGAAACATGTCTTACAAACTGCGTCGGAAGATTCCATTGACACGAATCGTTAACATATTGCGAATCAGTTTCCAAAAATTTACGGGAAACACCAAGGCTAGAGCCATACTATTTGGATTAAACAGAGGGTAAGGGGGTAAACGTGTTCACGTTATCAATCTACTTCGGTCCCACGTATTGTAATTTGTGTTTGTGCTGTGCGAGGTAGCTGGCCTTGCAAGGTGAATGGCTGCACAGCCAATAATATTTGCTCGCATGACACACACGCAAAAGTATTAGTTTTAGACTCCGGTTGTCATCTCCAGAACATGGGAAAGGGGTAGGTTATGTAGATCCATCATGTTGTTGCATTGTTTACCAAAATTTATATTGTTTTGGTTAGAATCTTTTTATTCTTTATTTTTTATTTGGGAGGGGGTTGATTGTCGGGGGAGCCGGGAGGACCCTTTGAGTTTGAGTTTGACTTTGATCATCCTGCTACATGCTAAAAACACAGAACAAGGTGGTTACTTCCATACTTTTCATATGAAATAAACTGGGGCGAATCTGTGCGTGTCGAACGGGACATTTGTACAATTTCTGGTCTCTTGACTGAATGCTTGAGCAATAAAAATTTAGTTTTGTGGTAATTATAAAGCACTAGTGGGTAGCATTGTGAAAAAAATGACAACCAACAAAAATTTGTTGTTCATGGGTGATTTAGAGGTGAAAATGTTGCGTATCATACGGGACGCAGAGATGTCCAGTACGACACGCGACATTTTCACCTCTCACCCATACACAACAACTTTTTGTTGGTTGTCATTTTTTTCATAAGGCTACCCACTAGTACTTTATAATTACCTCAAAACAAATTGTCTTTCCCCATTTGTTTGGACAGCAGATTGAAAAACGTGAAAATTACCAATTTTTTTTAAATACGGAATCGCCCACTGGCAATCTTTTGAGGAATAGGAGAATGAACATGTTAGGATTTGGGTATTAACTATTTGATTATTCAGTCATACATGTACTTCGTTCTGAATGCAATAGATGCTATTGCATGTATTTCTGTTAGTAAGTTGTTGCCTAATTGCTGTTATGCTTTGTTTGTTTCTGTGTTTACCCCTCCAGATTTTAGTTGATCAGTACCAGTGTTTTCTTGGAGTGATTCCTTCTTCCGGGCACAACACCTAACAATGTCATAACCATCATCAGAGAACATGAAGAAACACTTGGCCAACCAGGACAAGCAACATGTCATGAAGTGACTAGAATTTGAGCTCTGACAGAAACTGCCTACATTGTGAAAAAAGGAAATAATGTGTTATAAGACTAACTTGCTCTGGTCTGAAAAAAAAAACAAAAACAGAGCTGCCAATCTCAGTGAATGAAATTGCCCGAGACTCCCATAGGCAAATGATATAATGGAAGGGTCCAAAGGCGTGAGATCACATAGGAATGCATGCACAATCAAACAAAATATTGGCGTGAGAATGGGCCAAAATGTGTGAGTCTCGTGCTCATTGCGTGAGAGTTGGCAGTCCTGAAATAAATACAAAAAAATTTAAATGAAATAAAAACAGAAAGTGAAAATAACTAAAATAATTCTCACACTAAGATTTACATGTACTCAAGGAAATGAAAAATATTTTGTGGACTAGAACAAGCATGAGTATTGGAGTAATTTTTTTGAAGACGAAAGTCAAGCAGACTTGCACAGTTGCACTTACAGGAATGTTAGAATGGTATCAATATAGAAGTACAGTAGATAACAAACTGGTTGGAACCAGAAAAATTACTTTGTTATATTGAAATTTTGTTAAATCAGGGTTGTAAAAACACTAAACAGAGTTTGACACTTTGGACCAGAAAAATTACTTAGTTTTGAGATTTTATTGTATGTGTGTTCTTATAATGAGAGTATGCTGTACAGTGCACTCTTATGGGACCCATGAAGTTTTTTCTTTATAAAGTTTATACTGTATCAAGGTTGCAAGAGTAATAGAATAAAAAGAAAAGCCAAGATATGGGACCAGAGATTTTACTTCTTTATAATGAAATTTTGTTATACATGTATCAGTGTTCTTTATAACGAAAGCACACTGTATGCGTTTGTGATCAAATTGACAAGAACAAAAAGTCCTCATTCAGTGTTTCTTCTGAAATTTAGATGTGCTTCTTCATATCTTAACATTTTTAATTTATTTTCAGGGTCCCCATACCTAAACACCTATTTGTGTGCAACTCAAACTGCAAGTGTCAGCATGTTTTACAATGATTTGTCTTATTTAGTTGACAAAAAGTACTTTTAGCAGTTGGATACATATTTCTCCTTTGCCATTCATACCAATTTCCTCTCCAGCAAGGAAAAAAAAAGTGGTACTAGTTTTTATTTTATGTAGGTCATATATACATTTTAGACAGTTAAGATAGTTTAACAGAAATGAACTGCATAATTTCAATACTATCATTAACAATTTCATAAAGGATTAGCTGGTAGTGAGTTCAAAGTTATTGCCGTGTGCATATGATAAATTTCTTACAATTAAATCTCTTTTATCATAAAAGATTTAATTCAAAGAAATTTGTGATGGCATTGCTCCTTTGTAATCTTTTCGTGTGTATTGTGTAGGGCTAGTCTTTTCTTCAGTGTATCACTGAAACAATATGAAATTTAATGAGCAATATGATGATACATGTTCTGTCATGTATATGCATATCTGATGTGATATTAATAAAATAAAATGTTTTTATTGCATATTGCAAGTGTATTTGCATGTGTGAGTTCATGTGTGAGTTCATGTGTGAGTTCATGTGTGTGTGAGTATGTTCATGTTTTATTGTGTGTGTGGTAAATGCAGTAGTGTTGGTGAAGCGTGTGTGTGTGTGTGTGTGTGTGTGTGTGTGTGTAATACAGTGCACTCTTGTTATAACGAAGTCGTTGGGACCCATGAAATTCTATAATGAAATTTCTCAGGTTTGCAAAAACAAAATGCACATGAAATCCACGACATGGACCTGATATTTTACTTCTTTATTATGAAATATTGTTAAAAGGTTAGTGACATGATTGGGAACACTTGAAAATGCCTCAAGATACTAAATAAGTATGAGAATATGTATTCTAACCTATACACTAGCTGCAGTGGATCTCGCAGCTAGGAAGTTTTTGTCTGTAATTTTTTACGTAACCGACTAATACTCACCGGGGGGTGGGGGGGGGGGGGGGTGTGGGGGGGGGGGGGGGGGGGGGGGGGGGGGGGGGGGGGGGGGGGGGTGCGGGGGGGCCATATGGCCCCCTTGACAAATTTTGCGATTACGCCGCTGGGCGAAATTTTTTGACCGCGCCGTTCACTGGCTTTTTACTTTCAAGTCACGGGCATCATTTAAGACCATTTTCGAAAAAATTGAACGTACCGTTACGACGCTGTGCGACTTTTCGTACATGCATGCAACTCCAAAAATTGCTCAAAAACATGATTTTGTGTACAAAATCAATGCAAATTGTGTTTTCAGCCAAAAATCATAAATGTATGATTATTTTTACTTTTACTGGCTGAAATGGATCAAGTTTATGCTGTTTATGATCGCAAAAGTGTCCCCGACAAAGTTCATCGAAAAAATATTGAAAAACAAAAGGTCGAAAAATCATAAAAATACATAAGAAATTCAGAAAACAATAAAATACATAGGAAATAAATTCTGATTCGGCAAATTTTTTTGTAGATAATTGTTAGAAATGTCAAAATGAACATTTTCACTAAAAATTAGCATTCTACTAGTTATTGTAAGCGAGATATAGGCGAAAACATAATTTCATACACTTATTTGCATAATTACTTTAAAAATATAAAAATAATTTTTTTGAAAATTTTACTATACAGTCTTGTAGTTTATATCGGGCTCTATGTGCGTGCAAATTTTATCGCGGCGATCGCGCGATCTGCGGCCGAGATGCCCCCCCCCCCCGGTGATGACAAGACCGAAGGAGAATCAAGCATGAATATACTACATGTAGTATTTTTATTTTATTGGGGCACGATAAAGTAAGACCCATAGAGAGCCACACAGCAGGTTTGCCTGCCACGAGGGATAATAGACATTAGTTATTCTAGAATGAGTCAACGTTTGACTACAAGATTTTCACAGGATAATCCTTGCATAGTTTACTTGATTCTAGAGTTGTTTCAGCCCAAGTTGAGGACTACCTCCAATCATGTCATTTACCTTTAAATCATCGTTACAAGAGAGCACTGTACAGTGCACTCCCGTTATAACGAACACGGTTATAACAAAATTCCTGTTACAACGAAGTAAAAATTCAGGTCCCAAAATCTTTATATCTCTTCACATACTTTGACCGTTCGGTTATAATGAAATTTCAATACAACGAAAGAAAACTGCACTGCAAGAGAGCACTGTACAGTGCACTCGCGTTATAACGAACACGGTTATAACAAAATTCCTGTTACAACGAAGTAAAAATTCAGGTCCCAAAATCTTTATCTATATCTCTTTACATACTTTGACCGTTCGGTTATAATGAAATTTCAATACAACGAAAGAAAACTGCCGGTCCCGAAGACTTCCTAATAACGGGAGTCGCCTGTACATGTATGTATGTATGCAGGTGTGTGATAGTGGGTGAATTTGAGTGATGGAGTGATTTCGATTATTGTTGGAAAAAAAAATGAAACTGCGAGAAAAAACACAACTATCGTAACTTGAGAGTCACTTCAAAAGCTTTGAAACAGGTGCATAATGTACAGATAATTCAATCACATGAAGTATGATTTCCAGTGTAACAGTTACAGCAAAACATCGCAAACCGAACCAAACAATTACGCATTCATACATTGAATGAATGGCAATTTAGATTTAGGTATTTAGGTACATGTACATTCAACACTGCATAAGGACTTACTAAACAAGCCATGACCTGTAAAGAGAATTTTGGGGTAGGGGTGACCTTAACCTCTCGACCCTGAGATTTTGAAATCGCCAAATATGACATTTGCGAATTGCATTTTCCAACTAGGAACACCTGCCCCACATGCAAGTCAAAAACTACCCTCTCACGTTTATCAGCGAGCTGGCGAAGAACTACCAGTACCTAATACACGCACATACACTGCTGCCCCACACACACTGCATAGAGCGCGACCAAAGCCTTCACCTGCTTACTGTACACTAACACACAGACACATACATTGCCAGTGCTGAACAATGATATGCATATATTTCCGCTCCGCCGAGGGTAATGATATTAATGAGCGCTATGACGCGGTCCCCGATTTGACTCAGTCAGTATTGCCACGCGCACGTGCTACTGAATTGGTTGCCCGCTTGAGTCTGAGCTTGATGGCGGATCGCACGCCGTTTGTCTGTTGTCTGACTTGACTTTTTAATCATTTGGATCAAGGATTTTCGCGCATACTAAGCACAGCGGTCACACACCACTGCTCAATCATAACATTGTGAATTTCGGGATAATGTGCTGCTGGTGCCCTACCGGAGCACTGGCAGTAGAGATCCCGAACTGAAAGAATTTATGCGGATGGAGAGCTCAAGAAGCGAATTCCAAACAACAAGTTCTAATTTTCACAGGACGCCACGTGTTGGGACAAATGCCTGTCGACGTAAAGTGTAGGCTCAAAGTTGTCCGACAGTAAGCGGAAACATGCTCTTCAAACTTGCGTCGCCGAAGACTTCATTTGACACGACGTTTAACTATTGCGATCGTTTTCCAAAATTTTACCGGGAACACCAAGGCTAAGGAGGGCCCATACTATTTGCGATAAACAGAGGGCTTAAAGGCTCGTAAAGCCGGCTAAACGTTGTTCACGTTCAATCATCTTACTTCATGCGTCCCACGGTATTGTAATTTGTGTTTTGTGTTGTGCCGCAGCGTAGCTGCGCCTTGCAAGTCGTGAATATGGCCGCCATTCTGCCCACAATTTGGCTCGCCCATGTCACACAACACACAAAAGCTATTAGTTTTAGACTCCGCGTTGTCATCTATAGAACATGCCGGAAAGGGGCCTTATGTTATGTAGATGCCATCAATGCTTTTGTTGCATGCATTTACCAAAATTATATTGTTTTGGCCTTAGCAATTCTTATTATTTTTATTTTTTATAATAATAATAATTCAGTCCAATTCTTATTATAGCGTCATCATACCTATTGGAGATCGGCTCTCTTATGCCGCTTGGAGATATTAGTACCCTGCCGTCGGCTCACTGGCCGCATTACAATACTAACCTGCCACAAAGATGTGCACCATTCCACTCCCTGGGCAGTAATTCCCTTAGCTGAGCTGCCCAAGTAGTAGCGCCGTCAAGCCAGACAAACTAAATCATTCTCACCCTACCAGGTACCCCATTATACTCCTGGGGTGTCTCTGAGCGAGCCAGCCAAGCCCCAGGATTAAATAATGTCTTGTGCGAAGGACTATTAAGCCGGGGGGCGTTGGGCTCGAACTCATGAGACCTCTAGATTTCATCAGGGCACACGCCCCGTACCAATTCTCGCCCACAGCACCCCATTTGGCGAGGGCGGGTTGATTTGTCGGAGGAGCCGGGCCCCGGAGGCACCCCTTTGAACTTTGATCATCGCTGTCTACATGTGCCTAAAAAACACAAGAACAAGGGTGATTATTTCCTATAACTTTTCATAATCGAAATAAACTGGTCCGGTGATTTCCCCGTGCGTACTTCGCTACTAGGAACATTTTATAACAATTTCTGCGCGTCTCTCATGCACCCTGAATGCCTTGAGCAATAAAAACTTTTTTGGGTTTTTTTGTCGTGGTAATTATTAAAGCCCAATAGTGAGTAGCATTGTTGAAAAAGAATGATCATTCCAACAAAAATTTGTTAGTTATGGAGTTGAATTAGAGCGGTGAGAAATGTTGCGCTTGTCATACGGCGACGCAAGAGATGTCCCTGTAGCGACACGCCAACATTTTTCACCTCTAATTCACCACTATAAACAACAACTTTTGTTGGTTGTCATTTTTTTTCATAAGGTCTACCCAATAGTTATCTTTATAATTACCTCAAAACAAATTGTCTATTCCCCATTTGTTTTGGCAGCAGATTTGGCAAAAAACGTGAAAATTACCAGATTTTTTTAAATACGCGAATCGCCCACTGGCAGTTCTTTTTGAGCGCAATTAGCCGAGATATGAAACATGTTAGGCATTTGATATTAACTATTTTGATATATCAGTCGATACATGTACTTCGTTAACTGAATGCCCCAATTAGATGATTGCAGTGTATTATCTGTTAGTAAGTGTTGCTTAATTGCCTGCTTATTTGCCGATATGTTTGTTTCTGTGCTTTTACCCTCTCCAGATTTTTTAGTTGATCAGCACCCCAGCTGTTTTCTTTGGAGTTGATTCCTTCTTCCGGCGGCACAACAAAACATATCAATGTCATAACCATCATCAGAGTAACATGCAAGAAAACACTTGGCCCAACCAGGACAAGCAACATGTCATGAAGCTCTGACTAGAATTTGAGCTCTGACTATAAACTGCCCTAACAATTGTGCAAAATAATGGAAATAATGTGTTATAAGACTAACTTGCCCTCTGGTTCTGAAAAAAAAAAATCAGAGCTTGCCAATCTCAGCTGAATGAAAAATTTGCCCCGAGACTCCCATAGCGCCAGTGATATAATGGTAAGGGGTCCAAAGGCCATGAGCTACACATAGGAGATGCCGATGCAAATTCAAACAAAATATTGGTATGAGAATGCGGCCAAAATGTGTGAGTCTCGTGCTCATTGCCGTGAGAGTTGGCAGTCCTGAAATAAATTAACAAAAAAATTTAAATGACAATAAAAACAGAAAGTGAAAAAACTAAAATAATTCTCACATCTAAGAATTCACATGTACTCAAGGAAATTGCAAAAATATTTTTGTGAACTAGAACAAGCCACGAGATATTTTGGAGTAATGTTTCTTTTGAAGGACTATAAAGCTAAGCAGACTTGCACAGTTGCACTTGCAGGAATGTTTAGACATGGTATCAATATAGAAGCTACAGTAAATAACCAAACTGCGTTGGAACCAGAAAAACATTACTTTGTATATTGCACAATTTCGCTTAAATCAGTGTTGTAAAAATACTAAAACACAGTTTTGCACAAACTTTTGCCCGACCAGACAAAATATACTTAGTTTTGAGGATTTTATTGTATTTGCCTGTTCTTCTATAATTGAGAGTGTGGCCCTGTACAGCTGCCCCGCCCCACTCTTATCGCCGCGACCCATCGAAGTTGTTTCTTCTATAAAAGTTTATACTGCCTATCAAGTTGCCAAAAGTAACTAGAAATAAAAAGAAAAGCCCAAGATATGGCCTCGAACCAAGAGGAGATTGTACTCTTTATAATGCAATTTGTTATTCATGCTATCAGTGAGTGCCTTCTTTATAACGCAAAGCCCCCCACACTGTATGCCCCGTTTGCGATCAAATTGACCAAGAACAAAAAGTCTGCATTCATTTGTTTTCTTCTGAAATTTTTGGCATGTGGCTTCTTCAATATTCTTAACATTTTTAATTTAGTTTTAAGCGTCCCATACCTAAACACCTATTTGTCGCTTGCAACTCGAAACGGCATGTCAGCATGCTTTATATATTTACTATGATTTGTCTTATTCCGCTTGACAAAAAGTACTTTTTAGCAGTTTGGTACACATATTTCTCCTTTGGCCCATTCATGACCAAATTTCCTCATCCAGCGCAGGAAAAAAAAAGTGGTACAGTGTTGCCCTTTACAAATTTTTAATTTGTATAGGATCATAATACTGTTATACATTTTAGACACGTTAAGTTAAGAATAGTCTTAAACCGAAATTAAATTGCCATTAATTTCAAATACTATTCATATAACAATTTCTAAATGGCATTAGCTGGTAGGTGATGCTTCAAAGTTATTGCCTTTGTTGAGGCATGTGATAAATTTCTCTGCCAATTAAATCTCTTTTAATCATAAAGATTTTAATTGCCCTATTGCCAATTGCCCTAATCAATTAAATCTCTTTTTAATCATAAAAGCATATTAATTGCCTAGCCGAATTCTGCTAATGGCATTGCTCCTTTGCAATCTTTTCTTGTGTTATTGTGTAGGGCATAGAGTCTTTTCTTCAGTGTATCACTGAAACAATTATGAAATTTATGAGCCAATATGACGATACATGGTCTGTAAATGTATATTGCATATCTAGTATATAATAAAATAAAAATGTTTTTTATTGCATATTGCAAGTTGTGTTTGCCTAGCGTGTGAGTTGATGTGTGATGTTTGGCAGCTTATGCTTCATGTTTTATTGTGTAGTGGTAAATGCCAGTAGAGTGGCATCTGCTTAGTGTGTGTGTGTGTGTGTGTGTGTTGTGTTGTTTGTGTGTGATGTGTGTGTGTGTGTGTGTTGCTGTGTAAATACAGCTGCCCCAACTCCTTGTTATAAAGAAGTCCCTTGGGACCATTGAAATTCCTATAATAAAATTTTTTCTTTATATCAGCCGCTTGCCCAAAAACAAATATACACATGCAAATCCAAGACAAATGCGCACCCTGGATAATTTTACGTCCTTTATTATGAAATTTTGTTAAAGGCTTTTAGCTAACATGATGGGAACACTTTAAAATGCCCCCTCAAGCAACCAAATTGAGTTGAAATATATACCCAACTATACACCAGCCTGTAGTAATGGATACTCCCAGCTGAAAGGCATTTGTCTGCTTAGTTTATTAAGAAGAATCGCCAGCCCACTGAAACTATAACATGTCACTAGTATTTAATTTTATCAGCGGCCGATAAAAATAAGACCCATAGAAAGAGCCACACAGCCCAGCGTTTCCGTGCTACGCAGCTAATTGTTATTTTAGAATGAGTCAAAGTTTGACTACAATGATTTTCACAGGGAGAATCCTGCATAGTTTACTTGATTCTAGAGTAGTTTTCGCCCAAGTTGAGGACTACCCCCCAATCATTCAATTTACCTTATTAAATCATTGCCCTTACAAGAGAGCCACATGTACAGCTGCACTCCCGTTATAACGCACCGACGCGTTATAACAAAATTCCTGTCACAACGAAGTAAAAATTCACGGTCTCAAAATCTTATCTATATCTACTTTACATACTTTGACTGTTCGGTTAAATGAAATTTACAATACAACGAAAGAAAACTGCCCGCGTCCCGAGGACTTCCTAAATAACGGGAGTCGCCTGTAACAGTATGTTATGTATGCAGCGCTGCTTGTGACAGAGTTGTGTGAATTTGAAGCTGGATTGGAGTTGATTTCAATTATTGCTGAAAAAAAAAAAAAAAAAAAAATGCGAGAAAAAAACAACTGTCGTAACTTGGAGAGTCACAAAGCCTCTCAAGAGCTCATCACTTGAGAGCTTTGAAACAAGCTGCCATAATGTACAGATAATTCAATCACATGAAGTACGATTTCCAGCTGCCCTAACAGCCCTACAGCCCAAAAATGTCGCAAACCAAACCAAACAATTACGCCCATTACATACATGTACATTTACATTTCAAACACTGCATGACCCCGACTATACTAAACAGCCATGACCTGTAAAGGGAATTTTGGGGTAGGGGTGGTCTAACCTGTTGACCCTTGAGATTTTGAAATCCCAGAGAGTTAAACACCAGGATAACATCCAGTTCCCGCCCTTAGCCCCCCCAAACGGTCGTAACCCTAATATCCGGGGGGGGGCGCATAATGCCCCCCCCCAAATTTCTTATTGCTGACCCGCCCCAAAATTTTTTCACTGTGCCCCCCTGTTCGCGGCTTTTTTACTTTCAAGTCTCGCGCCATCATTGAGACCATTTTTCTGCCAAAAATCGGACGCTACGCGTTACGACGCCTGCGCCGACTTTTCGCTACATGCATGCAACTCCAAAATAGCTCAAAAACGTGATTTTTGTGCCCTACAAAATCAATGCACAAATTTGTGTTTCCAGCCAAAAACCATAAAATTTGATTTTTTTAACTTAACTGCGTACAAATGTGCATAATTTTATGCCTATTTTATGCATCGTAAAAAAGTCCCCGACAAAGTTTCATTGGAAAAACAATATTAAAACAAAAGGTTTAAAAAAACCAGAGAATATATAAAAAATTCAAAAACAATAAAATACATAAGCCAAATTAATCTGATTTGGCAATTTTTTTTGTATGTAATTAGTCACGAATGCCTCAGAAAAAGAATATTTTAATATCCCACAAACTTGGCCCATTCTACAACCCCGGGATATTTTTAAGCTGAGTTATAGGCAAAAATATGATTTCCATTCATAATATTTGCATAATCAATTGCTTAGAAAAATATGCTATTTTTTTGCAAAATCTAGATGATATAGTCTTGCTAGATTAACATCCAGCTCAATGCGCGTGCAAATTTTCGCGGCAATCGCGCCGATCTGCGGCGAGATCGAGGGGGGCGGGGGGGCGGGCATAATGCCCCCCCCGGATGACAAGACCGGAGATAGTCCGCGCATCTATTAGGGCTTAAAGCCCAAGTTTAGTTTTGCCGGACTTTTTTGTTATTTTGAGAAGCCTTTATGCCCCAATGTCATAACCCTGCAAAAAAAATTAAGTAATAGATTCTGAATGTTCTTTAGTTTTTTTTTTAATTAATTAATGAAAAAATCTCGTGCGGGAACACCCCCCAAAATTTTACATCTATAGCATCTAAACGCGGTTTGAAAAGGCTTTTAAGGCCTTACATTGCATGTTATACCCCCCCCATCTGCAAAGAGCAGACGCCAGCTCTTTCAGATGAGGTATTGCTCATATAACATTTTAACCCTTTGGATGCTTGCTTAATGTAAAATATGGCTCAAAAATGTCGGGGGTCCCCCCCGACATTTTTCATTAATTAATTTTTAAAAAAAATCAAGAACAAAAAAAAAAGTTATATGCAGCTTAATACCTCATCTGAAAGAGGCCGAGTCTGCTCTTTCAGATGCAGGTATAACCATGTTAACCT
>JZLH01S0633297.1:7500-13237 GCA_001188425.1 Eucidaris tribuloides | reverse complement strand
GTGGATATCTGCTTGGGTTATTTTCCAAAAGAACTAAAGTATGTCACAACTTGGTGCAGATGTTTCAGATCAGTTAAACCGTTGGTTACGGAAACCGGATGTGCCAAGTGTTAACTCCATGGAATTTCCAGAATCTCGTAGGCAGTGGGTTCAATTCAGTCCCGGTACATTGCAAGATAAAACTCAATCTCACAAGCAGAATAAACTCATCTTGTCTGTATGGTAATCTCTGTGTTTGGTACTCTATTATTATCGTATGAGCAGAAATGCTATCCTATTTATTTAGCAAGACTCTCCAAAAGAAAAAAGCTTACAATACATATATGTCATAAATTTTTTAATTTTTCCATTTTTTTTCCTGTCAGGTTTTTGGTGACTAATTTATTGTATGCCAAATGCATACTATCACACCATGGATATAACAATGAAGCCTAACTTTGTAGGACATTGGTCATCATTGATACATTTTATATTGTTTTCGGATTGCGTGTGTGTTGGTATCTTAATCAATTTCAAAGTATTTAGGTAGAAATATTTGCTGTTACTTATATACTGCATTTAATTCCCCCTTTCCAAAATAAATGGCATTCCAAAACAATTTGAATATGTGCTCAATATATGCTCTTTCTGTATTTCTGTTATTTTATTTATTCATTCATGTAGTTTTTTTTTTCAGGGGAAGTAAGGGATTGTGCTATACTTTTGTCTTTTAATTACCGATAATATCTTTTTGATTATTTTTGGCACATTTCATCAATTTCACTGCCATATGATAGTATTGGTCCTCTATCATATGTGCTGTTGAAAAATAATAAACAAAAAATTCATTCAACTTAAATTGTAAAAAAAAAAGAATCAGAAAATTGTCTATTTGCAGTGCTTCCAATTCAAATAAAACACTGTCATACATATATGCACAACTATTTATTGATTTGATTATATTATTATGAAGATATGTTTTCTTAGAATGTACCTGTTAACTAGAATGTTTGTTTTGATTATAATTTGCCATCAACAATTTTGGAAAGACACTTTCATCTTTTTTTTAATTTTGTAAAGAGCACCTTGATAACAGGTGTGCTGTCATGTAATTCACGTCAAAATTATGTATACAGTGCACTCTCGTTATAAAGAAGTCCTTGGGACCCATGAAATTTGTTCTTTATAATGAAATTTCTTTATATCAGGGTTGTAAAAACAATAGAATACAAAGGAAATCCAAGATATGGGACCATATATTTTACTTCTTTATAATGAAATTTTGTTATATCAGTGTTCTTTATAACGAGAGTGCACTGTATAAATCTACACATTTTTGTTTTCACGTAATAGCAAACTTTGTGTGTAACATCATATTTTTTCTATTGATCATTTTTGGACCTGTCTGCCATGGCATAATGGGTTAAAGGCAGGTTTGAAAATATGACGATGGTGACTTATCACTGATAGATGGCGCTTTTTTAAATTAGTAGATTAGCAATGATGTTTGCAAAAGGAATTATATATCACTCCAAAATAAATATTTTCGAAATTGTTTTGAATAATGCCCAGGTCAAATTATGAAATCAGTCATGGCAAGCCATTAGGTAGGTATATTTGGGTAACCTGTAATTCATGATTACAAACTTTGGAATACTTTATTGTACTGCTTTTAATACCAAATTTCAGATGAGTATTTAACTATTTCGTATTATGCATTGTATGTTAGAATCAATAAGATATTAAAACATAATTAATTTACATAGTACAAATGAAATATGTTTGGCTTTTCATGCATTGGTGTGTTTTCTGAGAACGTAGCTGCGGTTTGTGGGTTCTGCTTAAAGGTGAAGTCCACCCTGACGTCAAGTTGATAGAGAGAAGAATGAAAAACTTATTAATGAAGGTTTGGTGAAAATCCATCAAAGAAGAACAGAGTTATGAATTTTAAAGTTTGAAATTGGTAACATCACATGTTAGCAGCTCCCCCATTTGTCATGTAATATAAATTCCTTGAAGTGAAAATTGGAAAATGACTTTACCTGTGCATTCAATATATAATGAGAAACATTATTTCATACAGGCTTCTATGAAAAAAACATTCAATTATCATGAACCATTACAAAATGGCAATATATGGAATTTATATTACGTGACATATGGGGAGCTGCTCACATGGGACGTCACAAAATTAAAACTTTGAAACGTAATAATTCTGTTATCCTTTGGTGGATTTTCGCCAAACTAGTTTCATTAATATGTTTCTGTCATTTTTCTGCTTTTATGAAATCCAACTTGATGTCAGGGTTAACTTTCCCTTTAACTCTTAACGTGCTTTGGAATAACATCTCTATGGACATTGTATGTATTGTGTGGTGCTTTTTTGCAACTTTGGCATGTTAAGAGTTAAAGGTTGTGTTTGTGATTTGCACACCATTTTTGCTCAAATTTATTCCAACTAAAGAAAGATACATGACAAATTGTTTCAAATGTTGAGATTGATTCAAGTCATAGTTTTATACAGGCTACTCCCATTACAGCGAAGCCCTTGGGACCAGCAGACTTCTTTCGTTGTTTCAAAATTTAGTTACATGTATAACCAAATAGTTAATGAATATAAAGAGATACAGATAATAATTTTGGGACCTAAATTTGTACTTGGTTTTTGCTGGGATTTCATTATAACGGGAGTGCACTGTATAACCATGGACCCTCCATGGTATAACAGATAAACCAAACACGGTTATTTGTGTATAGGTCATTTGCGCAATATGTGTGTGAAATTGGTAGTCTAGATGCCAAACTCTGCTGTAGCCTGTACCAGGTGAACTGGGTATTGTCCATCCACGTCTGCTTCGCTGATGCAGCTTGTTTGTGGTTCAAAATCACTGGTGTGAGTTTCTGACTCAGTAAGCTTTGATGAACAGTTATTCAGTTCTCACTAGTTGGACTGCAATGATTATGAATTTAAAATTCAAAAAGTGTTTTATGACTTATAGCCAAGTGTGAAGTTTTACAGACATTATTTTCATGAAAAGTTACTTTCAGGGCCAAGGCTTGAAAGAGATGAAGATTTATTTGACTATTTACATCATTCATGATTAAGGTATTTGCTTGATGAGCTCATTTCTCGGTGTGCAAAACAAGAACATAACCCTTAAACGACCACAACTCTGAACTCTGTTGATACAATCACTCGGGGACCTTCTCAGGGTGAGGGACATCTTTGTTGGAAGTTGATGATCATACCATGGACCTACTACATGGGGATATGTCATCACCCTTTAATGGAATTGTACACCTTTGTATTTCAGTGATGAATTAATAACATCCTGTGCATATTTTCTCTCCCTGATCAAATAATGATAACAAGTTTACTGACTAAATGGGGCATACAAATTTTTGATAAAATGAAACGTCTATGTGCATAAGTGACAAGTGATTTATGTTTGCTGAAATTGCAATTGTTACTACAACAGCAACGACGACAGTAATACATGTAATAATAATGATAATTATAGTAATAATATTATTGATAGTAATAAAATTATAATAATAAAAATAATATAATAATACTAATGATAATACTACACTGTAATAAGAATAACAATGATAATGTAGGATGATCTCAGTTTTAATACCCACATATCTCACCATAAGCGAAAATGGGAAATTGTGTATGTGTTATTATGTGTGTTGTTTTATGTTGTGTGTGTCTGCATGCTGTATGCCTGTGTCTGCATGTATATGTGTGATGTGTCCATGTTGTGTGTGGTGATGTGTGTGATGTTAAGTCGTTTGTGTGTGCTGTGTGTGTGTGTTATGTGTATTTTGTGTGTGTGTGTGGTGTGTGGTGTGTGTGTGGGTGTGTGTGGCGTGTGCTGTGTGTGTGTTGTGTGTGTGCGTGTGGTTGTGTTCTCGGGGGTGGCGGATTGGCGTAATGAGTGGACTGTCTCGCAAGCATGATGTATAGATGTGTTGAATTTGTGTATGTTTGTTAGTGTGTGTCTGTTATGGTCGTTTGAGTGTCTGTGTGGGTATACACCCGTGACCTTGGGGTTATTTTACTTACACAATGTTATAGGGTACAGATACACCCTAAACACGCAAATGCTAAAGTAACGGGGCCAAAGAGTACCAATGAGTGAACAATTTCTAGATGTTGATGATGATTTTAGCCATCTGAATCCAACAGAATAGACGTTGGATCCAGCTGGATAGAAGGTTGGATACGACAATCTAAAAATGTCACTTCTGGGCCCCTTTTAAAATTTATAATAGAATTTCTGTCTTTAGTGTGTAGTGATGGTTTTTTTTTGGGGGGGGGGTTGGGGTTGGGGAGGGGCCGTTAGGAAGGCCTTGTTGGATGGATGCTTGTGCATACTGTGTATTTATATCTGTCTGCATGTCTGTTTTAACGGCGTTTTAAGCAGGGCAGGAGGCCTTATATGTTCACATTTTAGAAAAAGGAACGACGGAGTATGCGGACATTAATCATAAAAGACCTCCATCCATTTACCAGACGATTAAACACGGCGACCTGTTGACCGTGTAAATACAACAAAAACTCGACAATGTCCCGAAACAAAACGTCTGTGATGTCAGGGTTCACATTCCTATAAGAACACGTCGAGTGGTCAGGACTACAGCTATTTAAAGATTCCAGTGCCTTTACATTCGATGACAAATAAAAACCAAATACGGCTTGGTGGACCGTGGAAGCCGATATTTCTTATTCTTGTGAAGTAGAGGCATGGCCTATATTTGTAAAGAGTCAGAGCACTTGAAATTTAACGTTCGTTTTTGTGTTGCGATAACTGTTTGATGTCTCCGTGATAAAACGTGCCATATACACATAACGGAAAATAATTTGGCTCCCTGCGAAGATGACGGATAAGTGTGAAGAAGACGATTCGGTAAGTTACCTACACACAGTCAGAGAGGAGCTGTCTGAGCTCTTTTACACGAACCAAAGTGTGCTGCAGTAATTGCTTTGATATGATGTTCTTTTTCATGTCTACTAAACTTGCATTTTGATTCAATGTGAGAGTAAAAGTCTTAATTTTGTTTTCTCACAATATCTTGTTGCCAAACTTCAAATGCCAAACGAATGGGACGGGATGTTACCTTTTTTCTCCAATTACCAAACCGATAACTCCAGATTGTTTTCCAATGATTGTATTGAAATCGAGGTAAATTAACCAACACTAATTGTTACGTAACACCAATTGAGCAAGTTGATGGTACACTCACAATTGAAAAACAACGGTATGTATAATGTTTGCGTATTTGTGTATGAAATGATTAATCGACTGATTGATCGACTGATTGGTTAGTTAATGGACGTGAAAAATATACCTGTATCTGTGCAATCTCCAAACTTTTGGACATCCTGCACGAGCAGATTGCTGCACGAACAAGCAACAAAATTATATTGAAGAATGCCCTCCGGCCCGATTAAATTCAGAAAGTTACTGTGCTGAAATTGTGTTTTGGAGATATTGGTGCTGGCAGACTGCCTATAACTGTTGGCAGTAAGATAGATAAATAGATTACATGGACCAAACAAGATTAGTACCGAATACCATGTAGATCTACACCTACCCAATTCAATAACCACAAACACACCCATACACACAGTAATACACCAAAGTGTACCACAACACTCCCTGAAAAATTGAAAAGCCGCTTGATTGGAGGTCTTACAAATAGGGGAAGAAAGAGGATTATCCGAATTTAAGACCATTGTCACAGTTCC
>JZLH01S0633297.1:0-5000 GCA_001188425.1 Eucidaris tribuloides | reverse complement strand
CACACACACACACACACACTACTACACACACACAGACACAATATACACACGAACATACATTGCTCACACAGTCTCGCACAAATACAAACACAATTTGTGTGTGTGTGTGTGTTCGTATGTGTAAGGTATGTCATATACACACCCACACGAACGCACACAGACTAACAATCTCTCACAATCTACAGATGAAACACACACAGACATACAAACATATAGTACACACATGACACCCTCACACTTATATAGGCAATACACATATACACCATAAACACATGCACACATATATACAGACATACAAGCACACACACATACACACACAAACACATACACACACAAACACCCATTCAAGGAACACACCTACACAGACAACACGTCCACACATACACACACATACGTACATACACACAAACGCACATAACAAACACGCATACGCACATACACATATAGTACACATACATATACGCATACACGCACACACACACACACACACACACACACACACACACACACACACACACACACACACACACACACACACACACACACACACACACACACACACACACACACACACACACACACACACACACACACACACACACACACACACACACACACACACACACACACACACACACACACCACTATAGGTCCATATTGCATCTTTAGGACTGCGATGCATCAGTCATCTCGCTCGACCTATATAACAAACGTTGTACGCATCGCGAATGCGGTCCGAGGCAATTTCAAGCTCAGAAATTGTCGCACTGTAAAATTCTCCACGATAATGGTGTATGTTTGTCTCATTTCATGACGGATGTGAAATAATCTGAACCCTCGAGCATCCTTTAAATGCGTGGATATTACGTTTACTTGACTTCTTAGCTCGCCAACCTGTACGAATAGCTGTTTTGTTTTGCTTACCTTGCGCAAGGACGCTAGCTTTTGAGAGCGGGATTTTGAACTTGGCGGACGTTCGATGCGTGCATTTTTGTGAGCAAACACTTTATCTACGGAGCTGTGTGGATGGAATTAAACTGATGGCGATGCATCTATAAAAACTGAGCTGTTCTGCATTCTGGTTTGGCGAAGGAGAATATTCTAAACCTATCAAGATTATATTATTATGAAAGAAGATCTGAATCATATAAATTTTGGAATAGTTGATCAAGCATTCCGCAGCAGTTGACAAAAGACGCTTCTTGACTTCGCACAAAGGTAGGTCAAATGCATAAAATAATATCATTGGCTAGTTTATTCACAAAATTATGATAAAATCTCACAAGAACCAATTACCGCGTCATCATCTTTGAATAATCAGTCTTACAATTCACCTTAAACTTTTCACATTCGCAACATCCCCAAACCTCATGAAAAACGGGCCTACAATGGACTTACGATTATTAGAATGATCGTTTTGATAAAAATGCTAAAAAGTGTCATATAAACATCAAGTAAATTATTGTGATATTTTATCTAGCTTCAAATGTGTGCAATTCACAAAGATAATTTTATAACTACAAATCCTATACACGCATGCGTCCCCACACAATAAGATGCGTATTATGCGAGTCAGTCTGCGCAGACTCGTGAATGAGCATTAATGTTTGAAAACATACTTCCACACTACAAAGATAATGACAGTACATGTTTTTATCTCTGTAACATAAACGTCGTATCTAATATAAATACACAGGATATTGTAACAGACAATAATCCAAACGAAATCACTGCACAAACCAAAGTTTGGGCACTATTATGATTACAACCTAATCTTTTGTAAATGACAATAGCAATTTCACGATATCTTTACGATATTTTGCAC
Source organism: Eucidaris tribuloides (assembly GCA_001188425.1). Classification (NCBI taxonomy): domain Eukaryota; kingdom Metazoa; phylum Echinodermata; class Echinoidea; order Cidaroida; family Cidaridae; genus Eucidaris; species Eucidaris tribuloides. The sequence continues at coordinate 3,175 of JZLH01S0633297.1, read as the reverse complement.
CGAATGGGAATAGCATATTCCTGATCTTTCTTGTAAATAATTCATACCCCTGCAAACTGAACCCATACATATTACCGAAACTGGCACACGCATTATGTATGCATCATTTACCTCCCTTTCCAAGCGTGTGTTGCATTATTCTAATGCACTGCAGGTCCAAATATATATGTACGCACCATGGATGTCGTTGTATGTTTGCCTAATTATTATCAACGTCCATTCCCTTTATTTGATTCTAATAACAAATCTGAAAAAACCCACATGAACTGATATAGAAGTCTTGCTTTCTATCATATTCATGACACGTATCAATGAATGATCAATCAGTTTATTTTTATGTTTGTCTATATCTATTAGGCCTATATGTCTATCTATATATTTGTATGTATATATCATATCTTTCTATCATATACTCTATCACAAATACATGTAAATTATTTGTATAAATATGTATACGCATACGAATGCTGTTGTTGTTTTATAAATGCGTATTTATCTAGTCAACATTGTTATCTTTCCTACAGTTCAATTCATGATGATGATAATAACGCTGAATACTTTACAGAAACGCAATTGTATTATAAATCTGATAATGTCAATGTTATCATTAATAAATCAACGAATATAAACTTCTTAAAACGAGTGGTGTTATTTTTCGGTGTGTTTGACATTTCATAATTATATTTTAGCTTGCATTTCATATGTGTGTTTCAGTTGTCTCTGTGTGTATGTTTGTTTGAATATATGCTTATTTTTTCTTTAAACTTAAAACTTATGTCTATTGCATTATTTTTTTCGCTTCGCCGAAAGTTGATACATGAAGCCGGAAAGGCAACAACTGGAGCTGTTGAAAGGAAATGCAAGGTGACGATAAACGCAGATCCGTGATGTACGTGTGTGTATCCGCGAGGTTCGTTGCGCTCTGTCTCACACGCATCACACTGACGTACACATCCAAGCTGTCATCACATTGCGAGTGCGCATTGCGATAACGAACCGTGCTAAAATGGCGCCTCTTTCAGGAAGCTCAAATCTCCGTGGCTATATCACACGATGGTTGTATGTAGAATCATTCGCGCTTAGAGTATTTGAGTGGCGCTGAATCATGTGGAAATTGGGCAACGGAAGCTTGTAGCAAATGGTGCAATTATCACATAATGCTTTCAAAATGTAACAGAAGCATAATCCTTAACAGGGTCGCAATTATCCGCCATTGAAATCTAGAGAGCTGCGCGGATTCATTTTGGTATATAGCGCTTTCCTTTGTTGATATGAATATGGCTTGTAGAATATGACGCATCGGCAGTTTGAGTAATTACGGGAAGGAAAATGATGTGTGTGTATAGCAAGTTCACTAACAGCAAAATTTCACATGCTCATAATTATACACACATACACACAAACACACAAACACACACACACACACACACACACACACATACACACACATAAACACACATAAATACAAACACACATACATACACACACATACACACACATACACACATACACACATACACACACGCACACACGCACGCACACACACACACACACACACACGCGCGCGCGCGCGCACGCACACACACACACACACACACACATTCACGCCGTCAATGCATTTAATTAAATAAATCAGAGCACCATTTTGACATAAAAAGGGGTTCTTGGCACAATTCCCGGATTCGTCCTTCCATGAACTATGTCTACGTAAAATAATGGGATAACAAGCACTAGAAAATGATAAATTTTAAGGAACCTCAAAGAAAAAAAACACACATTTCTTTATAGCGCATAATACATCCAAACGTCACTCAAGTTTCACAAAATTAGATGAAAGATCGTTCCTAGAAATAATTCTCGACATGAAACTCAGATCAATCTGAAATGTTTCTGCATAACCGCTGCATGGAGAGTGGTGGGATATTTAAATCGAGTTTTTCTTTACTCGTATGCTTGCGTTAATGAAGTGTTTCAACATGGGTCTGGAAAATGCACTCTCTACAAAAAGACCTATATCAAACGTACCGAGTATTTTCATATAATAAGAGTGTGTAATGAACAGTAGTTATGGGTATTCAGTTAATTAGAAGCGGCATTGTGATTAGCGGCATATATCTTGATTGTGCACACTCATCCATACTTTCGATAAATTGAAATAGAGATAAGAACACTTTGCACCCGATGAGTAAAATCGCGGATTGATATTTTTCTTATGGCGGTTGTAAGGGTTGGGGTTTAGAGAAATGTTTGAACACGTATGGGAATTGATTTACAAGCATCATTTCGTTATATTGAATACAACATAGTGATATGAAACATACATACAAAGTTTACATGATAATTTAAAAAAATCACTATTACGAATACAAAATGTGATGAGTGAAAGCTGGAAATAAATATGATACACTGATAGTCAAAATAATACATAAGTTCGGACTAAACGAGCGTAATGACAGCTTTTCACTTTTATTTTTGGAAGAAATTAGAGTGTCTGTATAACCATAATTCAAGTCACGTTCGAATCTGTCATGAATCTATCAAGATTTGTAAACTAATCTGGATTAATTACGCGAGAGGTCTTTTTTGTGGCGCCACTTAGAACGTAGTCTCTATAGCATATATTCAGACATACCGATGTATACCGGAGCTAAAATTGCAATTTCGGAAAACATTAATTTGCTTAGCGGTTTCATTTTACACACCTTTTGATCTTTATTCACTGCATTTTAACCTGTTTACATTTCCAGTTCAGGTAAAGAACATGATATCGGAAGGCTATACATGTTCCTCATGTCTGTTAACATTATTTCACAGTGACCTTTCAGGGTATCTGGAACCCTCGTTTCCCCGCCACGTTTACATAGGCTAGTTTGATTGATTGCATTTTGCATGAAGTACGGGTATGAATAACCGTAATATGGTATAGTCTTCCCTTTACTCGTCCCATGCTGTTATTATTTAGGCCTATATTAAAGGGTTTGTTTATTGTAGTCCCCGTAAAACGATTTGATTGTAATAATCAACATGTAAAAATGTATAAAATTATGAATTCTCGACTGTGTGTATTCTTATTTATAGCTAGATATATAAATGTAATAAATATGTAGCTGTAGATATATACTTGCACATATTATGTAGACTACACACAGACAAATTTTATCTCACAAAATTCATC
>JZLH01S0633296.1:6011-45160 GCA_001188425.1 Eucidaris tribuloides | reverse complement strand
CGTACCGTACGTCGAGATATATGGATACAACTGGAACCTTAACCAACCAGCTATCTCCCGATCCCGAACGTTGAACGCGCGTGCATCGATATTAATATCATATCAGTTGTCAACATAGATATATTTGATAGTGGATCATCAGAAATTTTCTCATGGATCTGGGTCTTGATGCACCGGCCATCAGTAATGGAGACCGGCGAGGCGGGAGAGTTTTGACCTACAGAGGTTATAGGTAAGTGGGCTATTGCCGATTTATAAAGTAACGACGTATTCATGAATCATGTACAGTAGATACTCAATAACCATGGTAACGTAGTCGTAGACACGTGTACGTGTACTGACAGCTCAGGTAGGGCCAGGGATACCTGTTCGTAACTTCTTCACGTTGAATGATGTTCCTGCTGGAGCTTTTCAACAACCGAACCGCGAAACCGGCTCATAAAAAAGCAATATAGTTAGTTAGGCCTAACATAATACTAACGTTAGATGATAGATCCATCTAATGTAGAGATTCCAAGGTTGTCTTTTTTTATTCTTTTAATTTGAGTTGCTAGCCGTTTGGCGTATACAGTACTCGTGTTACTCGTTATTTATAGTACCGTTACTCGTTAGGTTTTCTGATTCTCCAAATGCCAAATTCAGTGAGAAAAAGCCAAATTCGGTTTTCATGACTATTTTATGGGCAGCAGCCATAACCTAAGTTAGATTGGGTTAGAATATACGTTCTCATCAATTTATTAACACCTTTGATTTTGAATCCTCTGCTGCAGCCCCATTTGGGTGCTGAACACTTTTGCTACAAATATTTTACTACAAATCACCAGAAAATACAATAGGGTTTGACAATATTTTGTATGTGTCAGTGAGAAATGCCAAAAAGCTGTTTGGCCAACACTTTCAATACCAAACCATATGAAAAAAGTCCAATGTTGGTGTTTTGGACATTTGGGCCAAATTGGCTACCCTTCTTTATGTGCTGTTTGCCAAAATACAGAAACTTCTGTCTTAGATCCGAACGTGAGATCTACGTTACATAGTTTGAGCTAACGTTGCATCTAATGTTACTGTTAGTTACCCAGGACAAATGCATAGATCTACACTGTCTGTTTGTTAGACCGAACCCCTGTAGTTGTAGTCAGTGTAGAGCTCTATAAGTTAAATTTCTGGCAACGTCTTTGTTTCAGTTTCAACAGATGAAAGTTCGCCCTAGGCTACATGTATATATATACTGCCCCTCCCCATGACAAAAGGGCGTAACTGACATTTTTTTTTCCAAAATTGACTTACATACAGTCATTGTAGGGGACTCGGTACATCATGTTAAACATCTAGGGAAAAACATTATTAAAAGTGTCCCTTTGTTTCATAATCCGCTTGTTAAAAGGGCATGACATCAAAATTTTCCTGAAACCCCACAACAAAAGGGCATAATTAACAGCACAGTTCACTTGGAGTCTACAATAGTAGACCCATATCTGCAGTGTGTGTATCAAATTTATACTCTGTGTATAACTGCTATGCAAATAAGTTTATGTCTACTGTGGCTCGCTTTACTCGCCCTAAAGTTCAGGCTGGTTTTGCAAAACAGCAGCGCGCTTTGTGCTCTGGGATTCCACGTCACGAACCATTCACAGTCTGCATAGCAGACTACATGTAGTTCACTTGTGCACTCAGCTTAAGCCACATAACAACCACCCACCTGTTTTTATTTACATTTTCAACTCCAAATAAGCCATGGCCCATGCATAGGACAAGGTTCAAGATCTATACCACCATTTCACTGACAAAATTGTGAAATAAATATTTAAGGGGGAAAATTACATTTTAAAAAAAGAATTTAGGTCGTTTGTAGGGTAAAAATAAATGTATTTTCAGTTTTTGAAACCTAGCACCTTGTACTTTTCAGGAAATATCAGATTTATGGCCATTTTTGGGCCAAAAAAGGCCATTCTGGGGTGACAACATTTTTCACCAGCAACTTTGAAATGGTTGTAGTATTCATAAAATAGGATTAATCTCACCTTTTTTGTTTATTTTCATGAGTTCCTAGCATATTCTTTCAAGTGAGACTATTTGCTGTAATTTACTACATACTTTACATGTGGTAACCCAAAGAAATTACCCTTTGCCGTGACAATTGATACACCCAAAAAAGCCCACTTTCAGAGTGATGTGCTTTTTGAACCACTATAACATCTGATAGGAATGGGCTAGAAGGCTGAATTTCCCCTCATCTTATGCAGAATTTAATTAGCTTTGAGCTTATTAGGATTTGATTTTACTTATAAATTAAAAAACTGGAGAAAAATGCTAACCCCACCCCAAAGTGTGAAAAAAATCAGGCCATTTGTTAAAGAAAATATTTTAGGAAAACCAATCAAGCCACATGCCTGAAAATGTAATCAATTATGCTCAATATACTTCCTCATCAGTGGTTAGATTTCTGATACAGTAGCCCTCATATTTTCTTCAAAATAATTTTCTTTAACCATTTCAATTTACTAATTTCGGACCCAAATATAAAACACACACCCTGATCTACTAAAACTACCCACCTGTTCTTGTGAATACATTTGGAATGCCAAAAATGAAATATGCATACATTAGTTGTGCTATGTCTGGCAAGCCTCCAGCCAGCTGTCAAGTTGCTAAGAGCAACATTTGTCAGACAGAATGGTATGCATAGAATGTGTATTTACTATGAAACTGGCCTAAGGCAACATGTGCCCTAGTCTGGCTTCCAGACATTTACATATGGGCAATTCCAGCGTGACAGACGGATCCATCCCTGACTTTGCTAGATGTATCGCATTATATTTCAAATTCAGGAAAGTACTGACTGAATTTGCAACATCTAAGAAATCAAGTACCATTCTCTTTCAAAATTATGAAAACATAAATTCTTGGGACTGCTTAAGTACTTGAGGGTGGGGTCGCAAATTGACTGTGACAGACAGGACACGTTTACCACACTTTTTTCATTTTGACAAATTTGTAAAGATCCCTCCTCAGTGAATGATTTTGAAACAAGATGTGGTTATGCAGGCAACAACTTGTCAGGACCTTGTTACATTACCACTGACTAATCAAGAAAAGTCTTTTAAACTTTCTAGAAAAAAAGGCAAAATATGGCCGTGACAGACGGGACAAGAAATATGTGACAGACGGGACGCATTGAAAATGTATGCAAATGACCAAAAACGGACTTTTACTGTATAAATTAAAACTTTGCTGTAAATCATAATTTAGAACCTCACTTAACATTTGAAGGGATGGCCTCTAGAAGATTCTTAACTAGTTTTGTAATTCGGATGACTTTTATGATTGCCTTAGTCCCACATGTGTAAATTTGTGTGGTAGAAGTGAATTGTGAAAGACGGCACAAGATTAAAATATTTATAATTATCCTCATAATATACATATTCAACAAGTTGAGTGTAGATACAATCCATGCCACATCCAGAGATGACAATCACAAAATTTTATTCAAATCTAATCATTCAGTCACCCTACACAATAAAAAGTTCCTAAAAATTGTGACAGACGGGACAATAATTTATATGACCTTTGACCTTCGGGTATTTTTTACAAGGTGATAACTTGGGGCTAAAAATTGACAAAAGTGAAAATCCCTCAGTTTTTTATCATTGTAAATCAATTTTTATTTAAAAAGCTTCATTTTGAGGGAAGTAATGAAAGATATAAATAAGCTTTAAATTTTATGTTTTAATAATCATTTCTTTTCAGTCAACTTAAAATCACAATTTTTGGTGAAAAAAACAACAAAATTCAAAATCTGAATATAGACCAAAAAAGTAGCAGATAAAGTTGTTTGATAAAACTATATAGCGAATTATGACATTAAGTTTTAAAATTTAGCTTATGGTAGACATTTTCACGAAAGTACCCACATACATTAACCTGTCCCTATATTGATAAGGAAACTACTATCTTCGGTCACTGCCTTGAATGATACAAGACTTTTGATTAAAGGCAAAGTAAGTATGTCCGGGGGTAAAACAGTCGGAGAGTGAGTGTACTAACTATGGTGGTCAAAAAAGTTGCATGGTCTTGAGCGGAGACTACATACACGCCCATTAGCTTCACTGCAACATACCCAAACAAAAAAATTATGACATATCTTAAAAAAGCAACAACAAGATATGATGCATTTCTGACTTCAGAAATGAATTCAGCACAAAATTGCAGTCTAGAAAACATATCTTTCATTATGAAAGCATAAAGTTCATATTTTTGGTATTTTGGCAGTCAAACTGTGGTAGAATCTTGAACCTTGTCATACATTAGTCTGGCAAGCCTCAGCAAGCTGTCAGGTTCCTCAGAGCAACCTTCGTCAAACAGAATAGTATGCACAAATTTGTCAATCATTATGAACTAGTGTACTATTACTACCATGGAGCTGAAAAATGTTGCATAATCTAGAGACTGCAAATGCCCAGTAAGTACACTGTAACATATTACAAGGTTCAAGGTTGTTCCACCACTTTAATGTCAAAATACCAAAAATGTGAATTTTATGTTTTCATAACAACAGATAAGGTCTCTGGACTAAAATTTTGTGATGAAATCATTTCTGAAGTTGGAAATGCAAAATATGCTCTTGTGTTTTAGATATTTTAGAATTTGTTGGTGTGTGTACTTTGTAATGTAGGTAATGGGCATATGTAGTCTCAGTTCCAGACCAGGCAATATTTTGACCTGTAAATTACACTTATTCTTTGACACCTTTTTTTTTCCTCCAGAAACACTCACTCTGCCTCAAATCAAGGCTTTGCTGAAGGCAGTTGACTGAAGATAATAGTTTTCATAGCAATATGACTATACAGATAAATCTAAATGTCTGGATACCAGACTTGGGCATATTTTTCCTGATTAGACTACTTTCATAGCAAATGCAAATTACATGCGTACTATTCTGTCTGACAAAGGATACTCTTGATGTGAAAGCTTCCTGGAGACTTGCCACACCTTGCTACAACTAATGTATGCACATTGCATTTTTGGTATGGAAAATGCATTCATACGATCAGGTGAGAAAAATAACTCTTCACTAGGTTTCATAAGAGAAAACATCCGTCAAAATTTGAATATACATGTATACTGTAAATGATGTATTGCATATTCATTATTTTGGTTGAAAATGAGTCAAATCCATTCTCAAAAAATTGATTTTTTTTTCTATTTGAAATGTTTATGCCCAAAAGTCATAATTACACCAATAACAGATTCTGACTGCTTTTAGTTTATATAAATTTGTCAAAATCATTAATAATTACCTAATTATTTTTTCAAAATAATTCTTGTTAAAATTGATTTTACCCATCTTAAGCTCAAATATGAATATGCAATAGACTATTTCATAGTGTATTCAAATGAATGGATTTTTTTCGTCTGAAACCTCGTGCAAAGATATTTTTCTCACCTGTTCTTTGGAATAAATTTTCAAACCAAAAATGCAAATTGCATAAAAATAAAATGTCTGGCAAGCCTCCAGCAAGCTGTCAGGTTGATAAGAGCGATCTTATTGAGAATAGTATGCAAAGAATTTGTATTAGTTTATGGGCAAAGCTACATCTGCCCTAGTCTGGCTTCCAGACATTTACATTAACCTGTTCTCATATTTAATGAGCTATGGCATTTGACCTTTGGCCTACACACTCCAAAATCGAACTTGTGCTGTATTTCGATATCATGTACTTCCATAGCAAATGTCATAAAAATCTGTCAAATATAATTAAGTAGAGTTATCAAACAGATACCAGTTTTTACATGTAATGAGCTATGACCTTTGACCTTTGAGCTGCAACCACCAAAATCAAACTTGATTTGTATTATGATATCATGTACCTTCATACCGAATCTTATGAAAATCCATCAAATATTACTAATGCCCTTTTATACAAAAAAAATCCTGTAGTACTCTGTGGTACACTGTAAGTACCACAGCATTTACTACAGGAAGTACCACAGTCCTGCACGTAATTTGAGACGGTACCACAGAATTGTACAACAGGAGTACAACACGTCCGTGCTAATTCCTGTGGTAATTTCTGTGGTACTAACTGTCCTGCACGTAATTTGGGACGGTACCACACAGGTACAACAGGAGTACCACAGAAGTACTACAGGACCTTTTTGTAACAGGTCAAAAAAATTGCCTGGTCTGGAATTGAAACTACCATTACCTGTAGCTACATTGCAAAATACACACATCAACAAATTCTAAAATATCTCAAAAACCACAGCTTATTTTGCATTTCCAACTTTAGAAATGATTTCATCACATAATTTTGGTCTAGAAAACATATCGTTCACTATGAAAACATAAAGTTCATATTTTTAGTATTTAGACAGTCAATTGGTGGTAGAACCTTGAGCCTTAATTGTCATAATGTTGCAGCACTTACTGGGCATATTCAGTCTCAATTCTAGATTATGCAACGTTTGTGACCACCATAGTACACTATAATACTACTAGGTGTTAAAAATAATATTTGTTAATTTCGAAAATTAATAACAGAAAAACTGTACGACAGATTACATGTATACTGGCATTGAGGATAGTTACAGCATAATAGTGACCATTTTTGTTTGAGGTGGTTTGAATATGATATCAGTGATCAGTTTTATGTAATTCCTGCTTGTTTAAAAAGTTCGGGTTCAGATTTTGCTCAATATGCAACCCCCTGTACAAAATTGAAACTGTACAGAATTCAAATGGTGTGTGTGAGAGTGTGTGCCTAGTCTGAACACAATAGTAGTAGACAAATGGATAGTGAATAAAGTCCAGCAGGCCACTTAGTAATACTTATTAACACAATAGCAATAGACAATGGCGGTGAGCAGCGAACAACGCACGGTAGAAACACTGGAATTCCAATCTCTCACCACAGCCAGGCTAGATAAATGCTTTATTAATATTCATTACTAAGTGGCCTGCTAGACTTTATTCACTATCCCTAGCCACTGTCTACTAGCTGCTATTGTGTTGAGACTAGGCACACACTCTCACACACACCATTTGATTTCTGTACAGTTTCAATTTTGTACAGGGGGTTGGATATTGAGCAAAATCTGAACCCTAACTTTTTAAACAAGCATGAATTACATTAAACTAATTATTGATATTATATTCAAACCACCTCCAACAAAAATGTTCACTATAATTGTGCTGTAACTACACTCAATGTCATTATAATATGTTGTACATTTTTTGTGTTATTAATTTTCAACATTAACAAATATTATTTTTAACACCTAGTACATTTCATAGTGGTTGAACATTTTATGCATACTATTCTGTGTGACAAAGGTTGCTCTGAGCAACCTGACAGCTTGCTGAGGCTTGCCAGACATAGCAACAACTACATGTCATGTATGCATATTTATGTTTGGTGTTGATAATGTATACAGGCGGGTGGTTGATGTGGCTCAGGCTGAGTGTACTAGTGAAGTAGTCTGCTTTGCAGACTCTAAAATGGCTTGTGACACATGAGGCCCTTTGAACAAGCTGATTATGAAACAAAGGGACACTTTTAGTTAATATTTTTTGTTCTACATGTTTATGTCCCCTACACTATGTAACTCAATATTGAACAAAAATGTCACTTATGCCCTTTTCTCATGGGGGCAGTATTGCAGATTACTCAAGGGCAAGGTCCCTAGGCAAACAGTGGTGTACAGTAGAGGCTATCACACTCCCCTAATGTGTTAAACAGTCAGGGGTGGGGGTGAGGGAATTGCAGCCTATGATATGATGAAGAACTGATTGGAAAGGTCACAGGCCCAGATCCTTCACTGAATTCCCCCAGTTACTACATATATGATTGGGTTCTTGTCAATCTCGTAAAATTTTAATCATTCATTATTTAAGTATCGGATTGTCCTTTGTCACACCACATACATGTACAACGTAGGATGAAAAAATTGTATGTACACACATGTATGAGCAGATGATAGGGTTTACATTCAATATCACCTATGAATTTTCATTAAAATCTGACGAAATGATCCCATACAGTACATGTAATTCTTGTGGCATTATTATTGCAAGTAGTCCATATAAACCACAAACGTAGATATTTTTTTTTCTCACCACAAAGCAGAAGTACACTGACTTGATTGAGTGCATACATGCATACACTGCCTCCCCCCCCCCCCATGACAAAAAGGCATAACTGACAATTTGAACGAAAACTGCGGGATTTTCAGGAAATTACCATTATGACTTTGAACTAAACCTTTGAAATGCATACTGTAAAACCAGAAATGTTCGCGGAGCAATTCAACTTTCGCGAATTTAGAAAGATAGATATAGCGAAAGTAAATGCAGAAAAGATTGTGTAAAAACACTTTTTTTCATGAATAAATAATAATACAAGTCATGATGACACACAAGATAATGTCCGTGGGTCCACTTCACGAGGGTATGCCAGTGCATCATTATAAACTTGAATGAAATGGAGTTTCGGAGGCATTAAACACAAATATTTTCTATAAATTGTTCGCTAATTATTAATAAACCACCCAAATGCTTCTTCTAGCAATTTTCGCAATAATATTAATATAATAATATATATATAAAATGGTAGAATAGATATCGCAGAAAGTTCCTGCCACCAAACGAAATGCGGGCGGCGATATTCGAGAAAAGTTTCAATGTCGCGGCACAAGTATAGTATTCCTTAGACAGTATTTGAGTAGCTTAACTTGTAACAAAACACTGAATAATTTTTAAGACTGTTGAAATCAAAAATACGGTTTTACAATATATCTGATACCCAAATGTCAGTTATCCCCTTATGTCAGGGTCGAGGGTGGGGTGGGTGGGGGCAGTGGCATGCCTGATAATCTAATCAATTATGCGCCTTATCCCATAAGTGATTAATTTCTGATAGGTAGCAGGGAGAAATATAGAAATAATAATAAGGCAGGCGGTGTTTTTTCCGCCGTTTTTAAACCAAGTTTATTTTCCGGTCCCGGAAAAACAGGATTTCTCATGACTCCGCTTTTAGGAAAACGGAAAAACATCTAAAAGATGTCATTCAATTTTTTTGTTATTAATTACCAGATTTTCAATGTTTACAAATTATCATACAATATAAAACGGACAGCTCTTTTGTTTCTTATTGTTCCCTCGTTTGGTTATGAACTTCTACCGTAGTTTGCTTGATTCCGCCCTATTCTAGATACCTTCTTCATGCAACTGAAACGAAATTACTCAACTGATTGTGATGTAATGTATAGGCCTACACTCAGTTATACGCTGGAGAAAAATGGCAAATATTAGCCTTGTGTAGGCCGAAAAAAAAATATAATTTTCCGTTTCGGCGGCCACTTTTCATGTTTCCTGATATACTCTTTTGTATAAAATTATGCAATTTACGGGGGCTCTTTTCTTGCCCATTTCGGGGGTGATAATCGCCCCTGAGCCCTTGTGTATTTTTCCCTGGTGTAAGCTGTTGTGGCCTGACACTTAAATTGGTAACCTTTTGTCAGAAGTTTTAAGAAAATTGCTTTGATGCCAACCATGAATTATGCAGTGATGACAGTTATGGTTGTGGCAGAACAATCAGCTCTGAAAAGTATGGCTGAATGAATTAAAGCGAAAGTGTAGATTATGGGGTGATTTTTTTTTTATTTGAAAGGTTTATACCCAAAAGTCATAATCACACCAATAACAGATTCTGAATGCCTTTAGTTTTTTGCTTAATTAATGAAAAATCGTTCCGGGGGGGGGGGGAAGGGGGGTTTTGACTAAATTTGACATTATACATGTAGCATCCAAAGGGTTAATAAGGTGTTAACATTAGCTGAATTATACCTCATTGGAAAGATCATAAATAATAATAAAACAATAAATAGAGTTTGGGACATATATACATGTATATGCAATACTTTACATGAAAAAGATCCATTCTAGCTCATGTACATACATGTACTAGTATACACTGCTTACATGTATGTGCCCTTTATTAGAGATCGTTTGGAACAATAATTATTTTTTTCAAAATATTAATTACTTGGATTTAGATTGTGGCAAGTAGTTTTTTTTTTCTTGTTGTCTGTTAAACATGTTGTTGCCAGTTATATTTGTTGTAATGTATACTAATTCTCATAAAATCACTGCATTTCATATTATTTATTGGGGGCGGAAATATTGTTTGGAGGTTTTTTCCATTTTTTTTTCATTTTTTTCTGGTAAAAACTGGAAAAAAGGGGTTTCCTCCAGTTTTTTCCGCCGTCCCGGAAAAAAATAGTTTTTTTTTCCGGAAGAAACCCAACCCTGTACAGTAGCCTACATACTTTTTTCAAAATAATTTTCTTTAAAACTGATTTTACGCATCTCCAGCCCAAATATGAATATGCAATAGACTAGTACATAGTGTATTCAAATTTATGGATGTTTTCTCTTCACCTGTTTTTATAAATAAATTTTTAAGTACCAAAAATGCAAATTGCATTAATTAGTTGTTAATATGTCTGGCAAGCCATAGCAACAGTGATATATGCAATTTGCCCCCTTTTTAGTATTTGAAAGGTCTTCATAAGATCAGGTGACAGAAATAGTTTGTCACTAGGCTAGGGAATAAAAAACATCCACTTATTTGAATAAAGTATGAAAAGGCCTATTGATCGGAGATTGTGTGTAAGAGTGAGGAATTCTGAAGTAAAGGTTCATTAGAATAAAAATTCACTTAGTTGACCCCGAGCTCACGTAAAGACGGTGGAATATTGGGGAAATATTTATCTCCTTGGGGTTATTCTCATCTCGGTGTTATCTTCACGTATAAATGCCACTTTTATTACACTGTGGAAGACCCGTTACAAATTGTCAGTTTTTGCTATCTGAACTATCTGACAGTGTTTGAATGGACAAGTAAACATCCCAGAACACAAACGTTCAGACCGTTATGCTGTCATTTGTAAAAATATGTACTGATAGAAATTTGCATATGATTTATATTTAGCCAATGAAAATTCTGCAGCACAGCAGTATATGGGAGAAAAAATTGGTCTATCAATTTTTACTTGTTTAAAGCACTTAATGATCATTTTGAATGGCAATTTTTTAAATGCTTCCTTTTTAGAACTTATCAAAGACAGTAGTAGCATGGGAAATCATGTAGCTCACAATATTTTAGATGCAAATATATATACACCATGGGTCCCTAATGTGTTGTTCTGGCAAGGCTGCACGAACTACACAATGGGTGCCCACATGGAACCCATATGGGCTATGCAACTAGCAAAAATTACCATAATGCCTTGCATGGGGCGATGGATGTTGGAATTGGAGTGCAGTATATAGCCTAAGTAGCGATTTTGTAGGGTTGGCGACTAGTGTTTTCATAACAAAATGAATTTTATAAATTATTTAATTATTAAGTATTAATTAATCAATTAATCAATTAATAAATTAAGAGGTCTTCCATTGGGGAGTAAGTAGGCTACCCTTGCGCCCCCCGTAGTCACCCCCCTGTATTTCGATACTGGCGTAAGAAGTGTGATAGATAATGCACTCGTCGTGAATACGACGTATATTTTACGTGTCCTTTCAAAATGCCTAATGTAGATTCATCAGCCTATTTTCATGATCGGTAAGTGTAACATCTCAGCAATATTTCCATACATTAAAAAAAATAGATGTTTCATGATAATTCTTAACAATGCACAAACAGACAAAGACCCCGTGTCATGATTCTATTGTATTTCATATGGGTGTTACTGATGGCATCCTCTATGCAAACAAAAAGAAATACTAATAGTCATGTAACTATGAAATTTGTTACCCTTAAAATCTGTGATATATATACTGGTGCAAACATGCAGTATAGTTAGGGTAGGTTAGGAATTTGGAAGTTAGAAATAGTTAGGTTAGTGTTAGGAGTAGGATTAGATAGGATCTATAATAATTATAGGATACCTTGCATAATGCTTGTAAAGCAGCTTAAATAATATTTTATTTTTCATCTGGACCCAGATGATTCCAGATGAACCATCTGGGACCAGATGGTTCATCTGGGCTCATATGGGCCCTTTGTCCACACGCCACATGAAGCCCACACGAAACCCACATACCCAGATGGGGCCCAGATGGGGCCCAGGTGCAAATGAATATGGGTACCACATGGGCATCTGGCCCCATGTTGGCCCATCTGGCACCATATGGGTAGCCCATATGGTACCACATGGTAGGCGAGTTTTGCCCACATGGTACCCAGATGGGTCCCGATATTTCTTGCTACCTGGAGGGTACTGTCATGAAGCATTTGGTCCATCACGTGCAGCATGGTGAATGGGGTGCGTCAGTTTGTATACGTTTAAATAGGCCTAGGCACAGTCATTGTAAGAAAATGGTCCGTCATAGTCGAGACACACAGGTGCGTCATGGTAGATGAAAATCCGACTCACGTTTGACAAGTGACACACCATTTCTGGGTGTCGAGGGGTGCGTCTTACAATTGATGGGTGTATTAATTGGTATAATTACTTTTATGACTTTGGGAGCAATGGATATCAAAATTTGCATGAAAAATTGGTAAACATTGCATACATTTATAAAGAGAGCACAAAGTACACTTGGAGGCCTATATTGTATCTGTAAAACCTGAATGAAGTAGAATCAATATTCATAATGAGCAAAAAATGTTATGACTACACGTAATAAGTTCCGAGTTCCAAGTTACGTACATGTTTGGCTTACCATTTGTCTGGCTTCCAGATGCAAGAACTTGTCCTATTTCCAAGAGAAATTAGGCCTACTATTCTTAGTTCACTGTCTTGAGCTAAGACTAGTTTTCTGAAGTTCCACATGCAAGAACTTGTCCTATTTCCTAGAGAAATTAGGCCTACTATTATTACTTAACTGTCTTGATCTAAGACTAGTTTTCTGAAGTTCCAGACGCAAGAACTTGTCGTATTTCCAAGAGAAATAAGGCCTACTAAGGCCTTGAGCTAAGACTAGTTTTCTGAAGTAGATTTCTTGCGTTGCATAGGGTGGATGCTTCGCACTCGCACTGCTACTCAGAGGAGAAAAAGTTGCATGGTCTGGAATGCGAGACTAGATCCAAAGTATGGAGTACTGAATTAATTAAGTGTAATTTCTGAAATGCAACTGCTACAGAAATAAGGGTTTCATTATAAAGGTTGTTAAATGATACAGAGTCAATGATATATGGATTTTTAAGATAAAGAAAAGACTAAATAAACCTTGGATGTACAATGTACGTTCTCCTATAGACTTAACATTGTACCATGTCCCAGTGCAACCTTCATGGCCCAATTTGTTCCACCCCACCATCATATACTTAATTAATCATAGTTATTTTAATTGAACTTTGATAAATTAAAAAATTAGAATCAATTGAAAGAGTAATAAACAAGCTCAGTTCAGTGATATTATCATGCTATTACGTACAGATTCCTGGTTAGATAGAGTTTAAGTCACCATGTACCCTCGAATTAGACACTTTATCCCCATTCCTTGTCCCTCAGATAGGTTATAAAGCCTGCTGAGGTCCCCCACCCCTACCCCCCCAAAAAAAACAAAAACAAAAAAACAACAACAACAACAACAACAAGAAACAAAAAACAAAAGTGCTATAATTTCATCCAAAGAATCATGTTATATTCTGTTATTTCATTTCTTACCAAAACTAAGAAGTTTTGGTAAGAAGTGCAAAATATGTGAACTTAAACATATTTCAGCTTCCATGTGTTGGCCAAAATAAGGTAAAACTGGTTATTTTGGCAGTTGAAGACATGTTTTCCTCGTTTCATGAAAAGTTTATCTTTAGCTTTTAGATGTCAACTCATTTGCATTAAATTTGAAAATGGACATCTTGCGAACAATTACCTTGGAATTGCCCACATCTTTAATCCAAAATTCCTGACAACAATTCAAGCTGTTTTTTCTTTCTGTTTGAATTCTCAGATCATTTCCCCAAATACTGTATATGAATTTTCTTTACAGTTAGTGCACATGAACATGTATATTTAGAATTTGATTAAAGAAAAATATGTATAAATTTTCCTACATTAGATAGATAGATAGATAGATTGATTTATTAGTCTCACTTCGTGGCCAAAGGCCAAATTGCAGGAGCTTTACAATTAAAAATATTCAAATTCATACATACATGTTCAATTAAAAATGCAAATAAAAATACAATTGGAATATCAAAATAATTACACAAGTACATACAAACATTTATGAAAACAAAAGACACACAAATAGGCCCGAACATTTGACAAATAAACAATTCCCTTCCCCACCCCAGTTAAATTAAATTAAATTAAATTAAATTAAATTAAGAACGGCAGCAAATTGGAAACGCACTATTTAAAACATTATATAGTTAAAATAGTTCATTAAAGATTAAAAATTAGCTCAAAATAGCTATGAAGGTCATCAAATTGTACAATTCAACATTTATATTTCTTGACAATTAGCCAAACATGAACAATGCATAAGGTCATGTGTCGTATGGTGGGGCCCCTTTGCATAACAGGCACCAAAATTAAGAATTTTGTCACTTCTTGCATTTGAACCAATATAACTCAAAAACTACTGATCACAAACCAACAAAAGTATACATTTTCTGAAAGCTTATACTTCAGAGAATTGCAATCAGCCAAGGTCAAGTTGCTATACAGAATGTGTAACAAAATTAAAGGGTAATATCACAAAAAATGTATAGTTTTGTGATATTGATGACAACTCATGGCACTTGTCAGTATTAATTCAAGGCTCAAAATTGATGTCATGGTGTGAAAGAGCACACTTTCAGCTTCAAGAAAATGTATGGTTTCCCTACTTTTCGATTTTCAGATGTAGTGATGCAGGGTGTGGCAAAATATGTATAAAATTGCATTGCGATTTGTTACAATAACATTAATTAGACTAATTAAACAAACAGTTTATTGAACCTAATTTAACAAATTTTAAAGATTAATTAGTAGAATATTGTTTAATAAATGGATCAGTAGATTGTATTTAAAAATTCCAACCAAAATGTAGCCCTAATAAAGTGAACATACATGTGTGTCCTTACATGCAGTAGTTTCACGCTTCATAACGTGTACAAGTCAATGGCAAACATAAGCTACACCAGTCATTAATTAAGTAATTAATGACCTAGAAGACAATTAATGTCAATTTTACTTTTGAGAATTGTTAAGTTCATGTGGCAAGCTAGTCAGATGCATATCATAACTCCAAGATAGCTTATCTGCTGCAAATATTAGGAAAAACAAAAAATTACAGGTGAATTTGCAATTTCCCCATAGAGATTGTACATACTCCTCCTCCGCTTATCCTCCTCCGCTTATCCACCAGATTTACCCTCGTTAAAATTTTTGCATTTTGTACTAATTAAACCAAGTGTGATGGATTGCTTATCAGATTTCAAAAGCAGAGTAATTTTGCTGCGCAGAATGAGCCCAAATTCGTTATAATTGGATGAAGGATAGCTCTGATGCATGCAGTTAAATTATGAAGAGGATTGAAAAATGTAACGCCACCAGGTATTTGGGGGTCCCACCTTACAACACATGACCATAATTGGACACAGTCTTGTTATTTTGTGAAATAACCATTTTAAAAGTAAATGTTCACTGTATTATGTATAAACACATAAACAGAATTTGGCTGTCTTAAAAGGGATGGCAATAACCAAAGTCATTGCATGCTGCTGCTACATGTACATTTATAGGAGTCACATGGGAAAAAGGTGCATAATTACATTGGTGGAAAGTGAAAATTGTTTGGAGCACTCCGAAAGTTTTATCCAACACTGCACTTCTTATAATATGATCGTGTCAATCATATAATGAACATTTTTCTTTCTTTCTTCTCTCTCTCTGCTGTAGATACTGCCGTAGCAATAGTTCACAGACCAGAATATATTGGCGATGTGCACGACCAGCCTGTGGTGAGACAATCATAACTAACCACTTCGATGTCCACGAAGCACATCCGGAGATTCACATCATACAAAGAAATTTCGATGAGCATAATCATGATCCGGACGATGAGGTCATACATCGCAGACGGTTCATAGATGAAGTGTCTGCATTATTGAGGATGGATCCATCACTAACCACTAGGTGGGCCTATAACATGGTATTTGATCGAGAAAATTACCATCCACCAGATATACCCTCGTTTGAAGCAATTAGAAGCCAGCTACAAAGAGTCCGTATGGCCCTGTGTCCACCAATTCCTAGGCAAATTGCTGATGTTCAAATTGAAGGAGTGTGGGCTGAGTCGTGGAATGGACAAAGGAGATTACTTTTTCTAGACAATCAAGCAGGTGTTGCAGTGTTTGCCACGGATGAGGAGTTAATCGCCATGCAAGATTCAGACATTTTATATTTCGATGGAACATTCAGGACGACTCCTCACCCCTACAGCCAGATCGTTACCATACATGGGCTTTACAGGAATACGCTGTGGATTATCCCATTGGGTATGGCCCTCCTCGGTGGCAAGACACAGGAGCATTATCAAACGATGCTGCGGTCTCTCAAAGATGGTGTTCTTGCAGTAACCGGCCAGAGACTGAACCCAAGACAAACAGTTACCGATTTTGAGGCATCATTGATGCAAGCGATTCGAGCCGAATTTCCACAGACGAGGCCACACGGTTGCTACTTTCATTTCTGCAGTAGCCTGTACCGCAAAGTCCAAGATCTGGGGCTGCAAGTCCAGTACAGACATGACGAGCTACTGAAGCACTGTGTTCGTAAAGTGATGTGCATTGGCTATCTCCCATTGGCTCATGTCAGAGGTTCTTTTGAGTAAGTACATACTCCGGGGGGGGGGGGCTAGCTTGCGCTAGTTATGTAAACAGGGAGTGTGCCGCTGTAATAGGTGACTTTTTCGCAAAAAATCCTTAAACATGGGTATGGTTTTTGGGAAGAAAAAAATCTTTAAACATGGTCATGATTTTGAAATTTTACGATTTACACTAGATATTTTCGCCTATTTCGTCGCTAAAATGCTAAAAAAATACCACTTTTCTCAATAAAAGGTACCATTTTCCGCCAAAACGACCCTTTAAAAAGGGTCGGGTTTTTCGACCTCAGCCGCACACCCCCCGTCGGGACCAAATCTGAGTACCACCCCCCCCCCCCTACATACTGCAGAAGTTTAAACAGGTATAAGTCCAGTGA
Source organism: Eucidaris tribuloides (assembly GCA_001188425.1). Taxonomy (NCBI): domain Eukaryota; kingdom Metazoa; phylum Echinodermata; class Echinoidea; order Cidaroida; family Cidaridae; genus Eucidaris; species Eucidaris tribuloides. The sequence goes on along the minus strand of JZLH01S0633296.1, from coordinate 27,961 downwards.
TTTGGTTTTTACTGGACTTCAAAAAAGTAATATTTGGAAATAATTACCAATTGAAATAAGGTATCCATGTATACATACAAAGACACACATGTATACCAAATAAACACAACAAAAAAAGTAACTACCCCCTTTTCAACATACCATGACTTTTTAATAAAACAAGTTTGTACAAAATAGTTTGGCAAGAGTGTTCCTACACTCATTGACTAATTTGTGTGTGAAAATGTGATTGGTTTGTTGGGTCATGCATGAATGAGTATACATAAAAGGTGAAAATGCCACTTTTCAAAAGTCACATGAGTCATATCTTATCCCAAAATAATGGTAAATAATGACATTTTTCCCTTTATTTGTAAAGTGTGCTCACTCAACCATGTCATGGTTACAACCTCTTATGTTCGTACAACACGTACAGATACATTTTGCTGAAAAAAAATTGGATTTATTTTTTTTTGCAGTAAACTTAATGGATCTTACAATTTCAAAATCGAGAAAGGTGGGACATTTTTAAATTGCGCTCACCGAAGCGTAAAATATGCAAAAAGTGTCAAAGGAGGTATGAGAGGATCAAACAATAGATGATTAACGTAAATAGCGATTAATCATTCACCAGAAGCAGAATTTGTTCAAAATTCTGCATCAAACCCCCCCCCCAAAAAAAATTGACCCTTGTGACTTTTGAAAAGTGACTTTTTGCCTTTAATATGTGCTCACTCATGCATGACTTGATAGACCAATCACATTTTCTCACAGAATTTAGTCAATTAGTGCAGGAACATCCTTGTCAAATTATTGTGCTCAACACTGTTCTTTTTTAAAGTTATAGTATTTTGAAAAAGGGGTTAGTTACTTTTTTGTTGTGTTTAGTATCAACTAATCTCAACGAAACAGCAGTTAACCTGCATGCATTAAAAGCAGATGGATGCATAGTACAGTGCAGCTGTAGAAGAATCCTTTACATGATCTCTCTACTGAAGTGTTGAAATGTTAATCAATTGTCACTTTAAATTATGTGGCAGTAAATCACCTGGGAATGGGAATGTGCAATATATGTATGTCACTGGGTGTTATACATGTAATTGTCATTAAATTAAGAGTCATGTATAAAATAATCATCATTGCAATTGCAAAAAGGTTATTTCATTGCCGATTCCTGTTTTTGGGGGGGAACAGAACTTTTGTCTTGCCAGCTATGCATAGCAAAATTAAGCAAGATACATGTACATGTAGGCGATGCATTTGCAATGGTGCAGCGGCATGGATTTTGTGGCGTAATTTTGAAAGAATAAATCTGTATTCCTTACAACTTGCACACAAGCGTCACAAGTATCAATATGATAATTATTTCAGTAGAATTTTAGGTCACAAAATCAAGGTTAAAATAATAATTCCTGTGAACATAATAGTGTATTGTACGTATTTAAAATAATTGTGCAGTCAACCTGAAAAAGTTTTCAATGGTTACTCCTGTTCAAATGTAATATCTGATAGGCCTTGATAGAGGCATCAAAACGTATACACATAATCTTTTAAATTACCAATACTAATTTATGCCAATTTATTCAAAATAGATAACAATTGATTTTAAACAGCCACTTTTCCTTTATTTTTCACTAGCTGCTCATTCTTCTTGCTGAGACTGATAAAGCTATGCCAGGGGTCAAAACTTTAACTTACACCAAATTTTGCAGTTTATTGATTAGGTAAATTTATGCCTAATTTTTCAAAGCCGATAAAAATTAGGCCTACAAAGCCTGACATCACACAATTTTGAAATGTGTAATGTCCGAAATCACAAGAAACTGTAGGCATTTATTATGCCTTTTGTAACTTTCATGTTTGTGAAAACAAAATGGAGTAGATTAACATGTAAAATTAATCAGTCAGTGACACACATAGATTGTGCGTGTTTGTGTGTGTGTGTGTGTGTGTGTGTGTGTGTGTGTGTGTGTGTGTGTGTGTGTGTGTGGTAGATTCATTGATTTAACAGAAAAGGATGCTAGAAATATTTCATAAAAAGAGGTATGCAAAAGTATATCAATTTCATTCAATTGATGAATTACTTCTTTATTTTTTTTCCTAGCAACCTGCGCACAGACCCAGAGACAGAGGGACTATTTGTGCAGTATCCAGCACTCAGGCAATTCTTCGACTACTTTCACGACACGTATTTACTTGGCAACCTATTCCCCCCACAGTCCTGGAATGTCCACAATAGGGACATAACAAGTAGAACCAACAATGCTGTTGAGAGTAAGTTGTCCATACATCAAAATAGGAAGGTCACCAACACCAAAGAAGAACATTTGTTTTAAATTAAAATAAATGTTCTTCTTCTGTTTGAACTTGTCATTCATCATTGTTCATGGGGTCTTGTAGCTTTTAGTAGGAAAAAGAATTTTGAAAAAACATGTGTTAATGGGGATATATGGTTCTCTTCCCTTCATTGCATTTTTCTTTCCAACACAGTTTAGGCAAAGATGGGTATTGATTTAGATGATTTGGGCTGGGAAGACACTTGGAATTGTGATGGCTGTTGTAGTGGGGTGATGAAGGCATTGGCCATATGTATCCATACAGCCATTTGGTGAAACTGGTGTAGAGGCCCAGAAAAAAATCAGTACAACTACCTATCATCTAGGGTGATTTCATGTGACGAGGGGGGGGGGGGGCGGGAACGTGACACCGAAGTCGAAATAAATATACGCTCATGAGAGGGAAAAAGTGCCCCAAGGACACATATATATCATTAAGAATTAGAACTTTTGACTTGAAAATCACCCTCACCCCCATTTTTAAGGTTTAATAATCTTTCATAATTGATCCTTTGAATAGGTTTGCTGTTCACAAAATCTACAAAAAATAATGCTAACCAAATACAACTATATATATTAAGTTGTATAAATTGAGGGGGAAGACGATCCCCCCCCCAAAAAAAAAAATTAAGAGGGGACATGTCCTCCCCCCCACCCGATTGCCACCATTGCAATGATTATAATTATGTTAATGATGCTTATCTTGGGAGGATCCCTCCCATCCCTTTGATCAATTTCTGGTTACACCACTGTAGGTAAGCCCTGAAAGGTTATGGCATTATGGATGAAATATTGTTCAACATGATTATTGACACTTAAACATGCAGTAACTGTTTAATACTCACTAATTATTATATTTAACATTCAGGGTTTCTTGGCACAAATTTGTGAATCTTACAAAAAGTAGCTAGTACTCACTCATGATCCATAAAACACCGTAAATTGTCATTATGCACAAGCTTAAATCATATCAATATTTCAAAATGAGGACTTTTTTGTTGGGGTATATTTAAACTATATTGTTTTCAATATACATATTAGAATATTATCTTGTGTAAAATTTGGTCCTGAAATGTATGTTTTGAATTTTTCTTGGCATTAATGCTTAACAAAACAAATATGGAAATATTATTCCCAAAAAGGCACTCATTGATATTGTTCATGAAAGTATTTTGGGTTTTTGATTGATACGGTCAAAAGTCACTTGAGTAGTGTAGACTTACAACTTGTTCATACAGTGCACCATCACTAAGGTGCAGACATATTAGCATGCATGCAGTTGATCAATTGCTGTAGTTCATTCAAAGTACTTTCTTTTCCAGGTTTCCACAAAAGATGGAACATTGGCGTAGGGCGCGCCCATCCGTCCCTGTGGTCGATTATACGCCGTATGAAGAAAGAGGGGAAGAGGACGGAAGCTAGCATACACAAGGCCTTGCTTGGCAATAATCCCCCTAGAATGAAGAGAAAGTGGAGGCGCCTGCAACGTCGCATCGCGAGGTTGCACGACAGTTTGCGAGACGGCGGCCACACTCTCGGCGAATATTGGGCCGCAATTGTGTATGTTAACCATGAGTTCCGATAAATTTAGTGACAAGATTTCATTTCTAAACACAACACAAGAAGTAAGTCCTCACACAATCTTGGTATTCACACACTGAACTGTAAAATATATTGAAAGTGTCAGGGTAGGTGTAAGAGGGTCAAATAATAGATTAATAACCTAAATAGCATCATATCATTCACCAGAAACAGAGTTTGTCAAAATCCTGTACGGCATATATCCCCCAAAATGACCCCTGTTAATAGTGACATTTGTACCATTGATATGTGCTCACTCATTCATGACTTGACCGATCGCAATCACATTTCCCACAGAAGTTTATCAATAAACACAGAAATATCCTACCAAATTACTTTGCTCAAAACCATTTCATTTCATACTTTTGGTATTTTCAAAAAGGGGGGGGGGTGGACTTACTTTTTGTGTTTTGTTAGTGGTATGAGTATAGTCTATACAGAGTCAAAATGATCCTTGTTATTTTACTTGTGTAACAGTTTTTCTGTGTTACATTTACCCTATCTCAACATGAATGACAATATTCATGGTCTTGGGTCCAAGAAAAAAGTGTGCCGGGCCAAAAATCAAGATGGCCGCTGTTTTCCCTGGTAACCACCTGGTTTGTTTCTTGTTTTTATGCCTCCGCCCCGTAAGGGAGCCGGAGGCATTAAGTTTTCGGGTTGTCCGTCCGTACGTCCGTACGTCCATACGTCCGTCCGTCCGCACTTTCTTGTGAACAAGATTACTTAAGTACCGCTGGAGGGATTTTCATGATACTTGAACCAAGGATGGACCACTAGGCAAGGATGAATTGATTAGATTTTGGGACAAATCCGTCAAGGGTCAAAGGTCAAAGGTCAATGAACTTTGTCCGAAAATGCCATTTTCTGCCTATAACTCCAGTTAGGAGTGCTCACTGTTGATAATTTGGTGGTTAGGTTGAGAAACAAAAGTCAAATATTTTGGAAGAGTCACAGGGGTCAAAGGTCAAAGTCAAGGGTCAAAGGTCAATGAACTTTGTTCCAAAATGCCATTTTCTGCATATAACACCAGTTAGGAGTGCTCACTGTTTATATAATTTGCATGGTGGTAAGGTTAAGAAACAAAAATACAAATATTTTGGTAGAGTCACATGGGTCAAAGGTCAAGTGTAAAAGGTCAATGCACTTCATCCCCAAAAGTCATTATCTGCCTACATGTATGAGATAGGAGTGGTCACTATTGCTGTAATTTGGCAGTTCGGTTTAAAAATAAAAGGCAGATATGACTTTCATGACTTTGTTCTGAAAGGTTACATTTACAGTGTATTATTTGATCTACATGTATTGAAGGTCATTTGCCAGTAAATTGTTCCCATCATCTTTACAGTTACTTGGTTCCTTTGAATTCGATAGCAATCATACTATGAGCCAGATTCATGTGCTACATGTATAGTGGGCGGAGGCATACCCATTGACTGCGCGCAGTCGAACTTTTCTAGTTTTGTTTTCTTTTCTTTTTTTGTGGGGGGGGGGGGGTTGCCATAACTTCATCATTTTCAGTTGTTTCCACATGTTTTTGGTGTCTTTTCCTATGTTCTGGGGTCACTTGTATTGTGCATAGAAATGGAGCCACAGACAATTGGAGCATAATTAAATATTACTTTACACCAAATTTTCCTCATCTCACTTTTCTATCAAAGGAGGTATTGGGATAATTCTAATGTTAATGTGTTTTTCAGCCTTATAAATCCATTGGCACTGTCTATTGCTTATAATTTTGAAGAAGTAATTATTGAAAAATAGTGATAAATATTTCAACTTGTTGGAGACAATATAATTTCATGCATTCTCCATACATCCTAACACACATTAACTCGTACTTACTCTCCAATGGGTACAATGGACGTTTTAGCATTAACAATCGGGTTGAAATAATGGGCAATTCCATAAAATATGTACGTCCGACCCCCTATATGTGGGACCTTCCTAAAATGATTTCTTTGATTTCTTGTTTTTAAAGGGTTACAATGCTATTAAATTATCATGGCTTGAGCAGTTTGAGGAAGTGAAGCATTAAAGAATGGAGAAAAAGGGGGGGGGGGTCGGACATACAAAAGTTGATTGTTTTATGGAATTGCCCTAATCGTAAATTATTGAAATTACAGTATGGAAATTCATCATCATGAATCCAATGTTGCTGTTGTTCTCCATAGACTGCTGTGTTGCAGAATTTCCTATCGGCTGAAAAATGATTAATGTGCCATTTCTTCCTGCACATATTTTACTAGTGACAGCATTATAACTGTCCATAATTTTGTGTTATAGGGTTTTTATTTGTCCATTCAAACATTGTGAGATATGTCAGACTGCAAACTTTTACAATTTTGTAAACGGGTCTTCCACAGTGTTATATAGCCTCTTCAATTAATACCTGCATCCTTGCTAAAACCCATCATTGTCAGGCATCTATCTATAGGCCTATCCTTTGAGAAACAAGCAGAGGTGACTTGGCATACTTACAGTTATGTACATATAGAACATAGAGTTGTGTGTGGATTAACTGACAAAATTTAAGATTACTTACACTTTTTGGCAATGCTTGCAGGCAAATTTGTAACATAATTAAATTAGAGCCTCAGTGGTATAATGGCTGTCAAGAACATTTAAGTATTAAGTAAGATTGCAAGATAATGTTACATGGCACAATGTGGTCACTGCATTGTGTCTGAATGTGTAACAGCAATCGGATACAGTCTTTTTTTCAGTAAGTTATGGATTTTTTGGGGGGAAACTCGATAGAAATTTAACAGTATGGATTAATCTGGCTGAAAAACACATAAATAGACATTAAATTGTTTAAATAGGCCCCAAAACCAAAGTTTAGTTTTGGGAATTTTTTGTTATTTGAAAGCTTTATGGCCCAAAGTCATAACCCTGCAATAATAGATTCTGAATGTCTTTAGTATTTTTTTAATTAGTTAATGAAAAATCTCTGGGGGGGGGGACCCTGAGATTTTCAACTATATGTTATATTATAGCATCCAAAGCGTTAAAAAGGCTTTAAGGTTACATGTGTTATACCTCATCTGAAAGAGCAGACTCTGTTCTTTCAGATGAGGTATACATGTAGCTCATATAACCCTTTTAACCCTTTGTCCCTCAAAATCAGGCTTTTGGCCCACTATGTTGCATTTCTCACAAGCCACTTCCAATGAGATATGTCAATCTTGGTTTTGAAGCATCATTCATATTTTGGGAGGAAAAATAAGGTAAAATTGGTCACAAAAGTTATTAGGTCAACCCCAATTATCTGTCTCTCCCGTACAAATAGATTTTATGTGCCCCAAAACTTAGGAATAGACACCAAAAGCATGTAAAAAATTCACAATGATGAAATAATGGCAAAAACAGGTGATTTTCAGGAAAACAGTAATGATATTTTGCCCAAAACACATTTTTCTTTGACCCAAAACCCAAAATGTTGTCATTCCATGTTGGGATAGGGTATATGGTAAAACTTTAGTTGTTACATAAGCAAAACCAACAATGTCCCATTCGAAAGCCCACTCCTGCTCATAGTGAAGTAAATGGCTTCATGGAACTGTAACAGAGGTATATATATATATACATGTATGCATCTTTTTGGGCTGAAATTGATAGTTTGTAGGGTGTTGTTTCACAATCCAACATGTGCCACTTTGGCCCCCTTGGGCATTTCTTGTTTTATTCATGTTTTAAGCCATGCCTCTTATTGAATTATAGGTATCTAAGATGAATGTATTTGTCTATAAACATGCCGTGTATGTGAAGTACCTTTTTACAATCTTGTGTGAAAAAGGGGCACTTATGTCATTCAAAAATCACTTTGAATGCAGTCAGCAGCAAAAGGCCAATTTTTGCCCTAACCCTGATAAACTGTTTATCTTGCAGATTATTTATGGTAAGGGGGTATCTACTGAGATCCAGGGGTGATGTAGACCTCCACTAATTTTTAAGTATGCACTGATTTTATTTTATTTTATTATTGTTTCTTTTTTTGGGGGGGGGGATGTGTAGTGCGTTGTAACGTGTTAACCCGTTGGAGACTAAGTACAAGATAACTTGTGTTGGGGTCTATGGAACGTGTGTGTGGCAGTGAAATCAAATCATATCCAACAGGTTAAAATGCATGATTGGATTCAGCCCAAACTTGGCAGAAATGATCCTTAGGGGGATGGGGATTCAAAAGTTCTTAAATGGTACATCTGGCTCCCATGGGTACCCAGGGGCAGGGCCCTGAAATGACCTGAAGTAGGTAGTTTTCTAAATCTTCTCCAGAGATGCATGTAGATCCACAAATACTTGAGCTAAGTCACTGGTGTATAGATGTGATGGATTATTCCTCCTCATGACAATGCCCAGTGTGGTCACATTTGGTCCTTGAGGGGGCAGTATTTTCTTTCTTTCTTTTGTTCACATTTACATCAATTTCTTTAAAGCACATCAATTAATTTAGACCAAACTTTGTGAAAATGATCCTTATGGGGAGTGGATCGGGTTTCGTATGGTTCTTGTCCACCCTCCACCCCACCAAGGGGGCAGGGCCCAATTACCTAAAACTATAGCTGACTTGCAAACCACAAGCCAATTTGATATGTAACTGAACTTGGGAAGTAGGTGTATAACAGGGACCTCAATGTTATTTTGGAGTCAAAAGGCCACTTCAGTAGGTTAAAGGTCATGTAAAATCAAATATTATCATACCAGGGCCAGACACATTATGGTTATTGCCTTGTTTTTATAGAAATGGATGTTGAAGCACAAGTTCAGTTTTGGTATATTTTTGTTATTTGAAAACTTGATGCCCAAAGGTGATATCACACCAATAATTTTGAATGTTTCCTTTTTGCTCATTAATTATTGAAAAATCTCAGGGGAGGTGAAGATTTCTCAATAGTTACTGAAAAAAAGTTGAAGAAATTCAGAATCTTTTGTTGATGTGATACCTTTAGGCATAAAGCTGTAAAATAACCCAAATATGCCAAAACTAAACTTGCGCTTTAAGCATATAACTTCAGGCAAAATCAGCTATATGGAAAGGTGATACAAAATATTTCAACCAGTCCATGTGGCTCTGTTGGTGCCTATCAGGCTTCAAGGGCCAAGAGTATGTATAATGTCTGTGGGCACCACAGAAAGTTTGCGATACCTTGGGTGAGCATTGTGCCCCCTGTTTTGTTTGTTCTTGAAATAGATATCTGATTTACATAACATTACATTAAAAATTATACAGATTTTCATATTACCGAAAATGCAGAGGCTTCTAATGTTAGAGAGGGAATATGAGGCAAACCTCATTCCCTGTTGTTCTGTCCCAGGGATCAGTGAAATAATTATAATAAATTTCTAATCTTAAGATCATGTTTCATATTTGAAGAATACTTTGGGAATGCAATTTGTTACATTTATCAAGTTTATAGTGGAAAGAACACACAAGTTACATTTGTGATAAGTAGAATAAGAAATGTAATCAAAGATGTAGTTATGGTGAAAAGTAAGGATACCAGGATGCAATTGTTGTATATGCAGTTTTATTATGTCGAATATTTTTACATGTGTTTCGTTTTTATTTTGGATAAGTTACAATAATATTCAAATGTTATCTCATATGCTATGCATAGCAGAAGCAAGATATAGGCGCCGCTTTTCCGATAGCGGTGGCATCAATAACCCCAAAATATTCAAGGTTAAGTTTTGGAATGTGGAGGATAAGTTTGACAGTTTAAGTCCTTATTCCTTTGAACTGAAACATTCACTAATGTTTTGAGTAGAGTTTTGGGTCACGAAATCAAGGTCGAATGTCATTCAATTGAACTACCGAGACTATGTGGTGGAGTCAACCTCGAAATCTTAACCAGGGTTCTTCTGTTTGTATTATCTGATATGGATTGGTACGGGTTTCCAAACTTCACAGAATTTGACAGTTTAATAATTTCTAATTTATGCATATTTATTCAAAATCACTAAAGTGCTACAATTCCCTTAGTTGTTAGGCAGATTTTGATTGTGTTTATTTTATTTGATAGGGCTTGGTATAGGGGCTTCCAAACTTCAATACAGCATTTCAAAGTTGATTTATCATTCTAATTTATGTAAATTTATTCAAAATTGTCCTAAAATGCTGCTATTGACCTCTATTTGTAGGCAGATGTTCGTGCTTTTTGTTTCAATCTGATTGTATTTGGTAAGGGCTTCAAATTTCTACACAGAATTTTGAAAATTATCAATTATTGAACTTATGCATTTTCTGGTCAAAACCAAAAGCCTTAAGTGGCAATATTCTGAAATGCATTCCATGTAAAATTGTAAAATGCAGGCAAGATACATACTATGCCTTATATCTTTCTTGTTAAAACAAGGTATGGAACATCCATATTGTAATATTGACCAAAAGATTTTAAGCCGAAAAAACGATAGTCGTGGTGATGTTCACAATTGTTCTAGGTACTTGACCTCATGAATATGACCTGAAAACTGATATTGGACACTTCTCTATTGGATATGAGCTGACTTAGTGGAATTAATGTTCTACAAAATTTCCAAACATTTAACTGGATACCATACGCAATATCTTCATTTTACAAAAGGAGACATATATAATTTAAACATTGATGTACCTCATGGATATGAACGTGGGAGTGACCTCTGTTAATAGAGCAACATGAACTCAATCCCTTTGAAAACTTACAAAATGCACATTCTATCAACAAACAGCTACCACACTTCCAGTGCTTTGACCTCAAATTGCATTATCACGACAGGGGGGGGGGGGGTGATGGCAGACGACTCGACCATGGATGACCTCTTGTTATTTGACCTCTACATGACTTTTTGGGCACCCTACATTTCATAATTAATAAAGGGCCTACTATTGAAATATTCATATAAGTTGTGGTACATGTATACCATCTAAATATCATTTGACATCAGGGATGTGACCTGTAAATTGACGTATAAGATTATATTGTGCCTTTGTACATGTACAGCCAAAAACAATTCAGATTGAATGTGAGGCATGCTATATTACTTCATAAAGTGGGTTAATCCATGTGTGTGGTATGCAATTTATTTTCTGTTTGACCACATATGTGACTGTAAATTTGACCTGTGGGAAATCTAAACCTACTTGTTATGTCTTCACACAATAGGTGCAGAAGGTATTACATGTATGTTCTGGCTTGTCTGTCAGTTGACCTTCACGCACATGTCCAGGTGTGCATGCATGTGCTGTGACAGTGCATGTGTGTGTATGTCCCGGGGTGGGGGGGGGGGCAGTCAAATTTATTGCTGTACACATGCGTGACCAAAAAAACACGTTTAAAGGGGTGTTTTTTCAGTTTTAGCCGCGGGCCGCGCGTGCACTCGTTAAGGGTATCAAAAACACAGATTTTCCAAAGAAAGAATGGTTTTGAAAGACTGGTCAAACGTATTTAGGGTATGTTTCTTTCTTCAAAGCTTTTTTTTTTAAAGACTAACCAAACGTGTTTAGGGTATGTTTTCCCCCAAGCTTTGGTCTATTTAAGCTTATTGTTAGCAAGTAGACAAAACTTGTTTAGGGGTCATATTCTGGCGGCCACTTGTTTAGGGGCCAAAATATGTAAATGAAGCCCGCGAAAAACTTGTTTAGGGGGTTATTTTGCACACAGAGAAAAACTTGTTTAGGGGGTGTCTAGAAATAATTTGGTCACGCATGTGTACAGCATTATATTTGACTGGCCCCCCGGGGTGTGTCTGTGTCTGTGTCTGTGTCTGTGTCTGTGTGTGACTGTGTGTGTGTGTGTGTCCGTCCGTCCATTGCAGGATTTTTTTTGTTACCATTATTACTCAAGAACGAGTTACCTGATTGTAATGATACTGGAGGTATTCACTCTACAAAGATGAACTGATTAGATTGACAGTTGAAAGGTATAAGTTAATTAGGCCTCATGTGGGATCCATCCCCAATAACTGGAGAACAGCTTATACAGAGCGTCTAAAAAAAAAATACACTTTTGAAATGGCCCCCAAATAAAATGTTATTTCGAATTTTGTGACAATTGTTATATATATGGAAAGCTGAAAGTCTTTTCTTTCATATGACACTGAAAAGTTTGAAATTATGTTATGCTTGAGTGAGCACTGCTCACTTTTGTAAAGGACATGAAAATTAGGTTGCGCAGGAATTGGCTATTATTTTAACAAAAGATGCAAGCTCTCTTTGATTATGTGTGGGTAAGGGGGGCTGGGGTGACGTGGTGGAATGTGGGATGTGAGGTGGGTATGGGGTGGAGGGGTGGTGGGTGTAGGTAATTCTAACACACCACCCTCCCCCACCAGCCCTACACCCCACATCCACACCACACCTCACCAACACCCTTCACCTCACACCCTACTCCCCCATACCCCACCACCACATCCCACCACCCCTACAACCCACACATCCCACCACCCGGTCCCATCACCCATCACCCCGTACCCCACTACCCCTTCACCCCAATATGGTAGTCTCTGATGTTTTCAGTCACTCAGATCGTTAATTTACATATCCCAATCCCCACCCAGCTCCACACATCAAAGAGAGCTTGTATTTTTTGTTACAGTGGATAGCCAATTCCTGCGCAACTGAAATTTCATGTCCTTTACATAAGGCTGTGCTCATTCAAGCATAACACAATTTTAGACTATTTAGTGTCATATGTGAAAGAAGAGACTTTCAACTTTCTATATAATTATATGTACACATTTTCAAAAAAAAATCAAAATCATTTTTTATTTGGGGGCCATTTCAAAAGTGTAAAGTTTTTTTGAGACGCACTGCATGTAGATACGTGCCAAGTATGGACTTTGGAGCAAATTGAAATATTTAGATTTTGGAGTTGAAAGGTTTTGAAAAGGTCACAAGGAATTATACCTGATGGTGGGTTCTATGGGATTGGGTATGTGCACTCATACAGGAGGCTTTTGAATTCCAGTTAAATTGGGTATAGGTCGAGTTCGGAATGTAGAGGCATATTCATCAATTGTCCACAGTTGAACTGCTCAAGTTTTGTTTATGCATCCTGTATCCCATTTATTTATGCAAGGCCCATTGTAAGAGCAGTCTATCAGACTGAAGTGGCTCCCCTGGGTAAATAAAACATTATTACTATTATTATTATTGGTAGTAGTAGTATAGTATGATTCTTCTTCTTGCTTACTTTGGTACTTATTATATTATTATATTATACTATTATTATACATTATTATTATTATTATTATTATTATTATCATCATTATTATTATATTATTGTTATTCTTATCTTATTCTTATTATTATTTGTTATCTTATTCTTATTGTTATTATTCTTATGATTAATTATCATTATTATTATTGTTGTTGTTGCACAAAGAATGTGAATGAGTGTATATAAGAATCTATGAGGTGTTTATTGAAATGATACCAATCTTCACATTGTGAGTGTTTGAGCTAGTTTCATTCGTAAGTGGCTATTTTCTGGCATGCAATACATATGTTTGCATTCCCAAAAAGCATGGCAAACAGAGGCATGGCTTAAAGACAGGTTTCAGGATTGCATGTCCATCACTTCCCTTTATTATCATTACCAAATAGTTGTTAAGTATATATACAAATGGTGTGTTGACAGTTTTGAGATCCACATCACAAACTTATTGTTTTATGAGAAAAACTAAGTCCGATATGCTAACAGAATATTGTTCTTTCCGTCAGTTTCAATTTTGCTCAAATTGCAGAACACATACGATTGTTCATGTGTTCGCACAGCGCAGAGTCATGTGGTCAAGTGGTGAACTCTTCATGACCTTCAGCTAGCAAAATGGAAAGTGCCCGTTACTTTGCCAATTTTGAAGCTTGACCATCCAGATTTTCACCAAAACAATTTTACCCAAACAATCTATGAGGTGTTTATTTATACCAATCTTCACATTGTGAATGATTTCAGCTAATTTCATTCATGTTGCTATTTTCTGGCATTCAAATCCTGAACCTTATCATTGAAATGTTAGTACATTATGAAATTGCCCAATTGCACTCATCTGTATCAGAGGCTACACTCACACTATCAGTTTCAGCCAAAAAAATGCATGTAAAGGGTTGTCTCACAATCAAGGTACATCAATTTGTCTTACAGATTGTCAAAAACAAAGTTGCTTCTTTTCCTTCAATGTTTTCTTAATATTTTGTATAGCAAATAATATAAAAGACGCCAGCCTTCAAATGTCTCAATTGATCAAATCATAGTTATGATCTGTTATCTTCCTGATCGAACAAAAATATGCTGGACTTGTTGCTAAATCGGAATAATATGGTTTAGTGTAGGGTTGATGTGCAGTTATAATACAGTTCAGTTAGTCTCAAGTTCACAACTTTTATAAGTGCCAAATGAAATCAACATTTTCTGTAATTAGTAAAGTTGATGTTGGTATATTAAGTATTTTTCACTGAATTACAGAACAGTTAAAGCAGTCCTGGTTTATGTACTGATAGACATGGTAAGTGGGCATTTGTATATCTAATGTCCATATCCTGAAGTAATTGGTAATCGGAATATATGATGTCACAAAAAAGGAGTGAGGTTTATTATCGGAGACTACATTTTTTTTGTTTGTTTTTTTGGAGATGGCATTACATGAAGATCAAGCTTTTGAGTCACTGTTTCGTGAAAGTACATGTAGTGAGGGTGCTGATATTATATAAGTTTGCTCAAACTTTTTCTTTCACCTTTTACCATGTGATTTGTTCATCAGAAATGAGTTTATATGAAGTTCATGTCTTTGTCATGTACCATAGAAACAGTATATAAACCAAAATTTCCCAGGGACTCTGTCTTAGTATGAGAAATTACCACAAAATATGAATGAAACTGATGATCACTATACATGTCATATCTCATAATAAAGTGTTTTGTCCCCACTTAATGTCAATATTCCAAAGTACCCAAAGACATAACGATGACACAAGTTCCCATTACTCTGCATTTGTACCAAGTCACATATGGCATGCATTTATCAAAATTTGGTTACTTTTATATGTACAGCTGGACACATGTACAGTAGGTCCATGGTTGGACTAGCTACAAACAGTGCTGTCATAAAATTATCATGTACTGTTGAGAGGACACTTGGTTTTGACATTTGAAATAAACAGTAGTTATTGTATGAATGATACATCTACAGTGCCTCCCAGAAAAAAAAACAGAACCCTGAAACAAAAGGTTATTGTGCGGAAGCATTGAGACGTATAATTGCAAAAATAAATTCAAAATAAACTTTGATTTATACTCTTTCAAATGATACCTTAAGCAAACTTATTCATGCATGCAACCCTGAGTACCATGACTTTTAAAATTTAAAGTGTAAAACCACTTGTTACGCTTTATTGCTTTGACACTGTGCACCCATGAAAAGAAAGAGATAGACTGCTATCACTGGCTATGGTGCGCACAGTGCCAAAGCCCAAAAGCGTAACAAGTGGTTTCTCACTTTAAATTTTTAAAGTCATGGTACTCAGAGATGCTTGCATGAATAAGTTTGCTTAATGTATCATTTGAAAGAGCATAAGTCAAAGTTTATTGTGAACTTATTTTTACAATTAAACGCCCCACTGATTCCGCACAATAAGCCTTTGTTTTAGGGTTCTGTTTTTTTCTGGGATGCACTGTATGATTGCATATGATACAACATTTGTTTTACTTCTATACAGCCTGTCTCCAAAAAAAAACTTTATACTTTCGAAATGGCCCCCAAATGAAAAATTATTTCGATTTTTTGGATTTTTTGGTAAACATGGAAAGCTTAACGTCTCTTCTTTCATATGACACCAAAAAGTCTGAAATTGTTTCATGCTTCAGTGAGCACTGCCACCTTTTGTAAACGATATGAAAATTAGGTTGTGCAGGAATTGGCTAGTCTATCCATTGTAATGAAAGATACAAGCTTTCTTTGATTATATGTGCAGCTGGGGATTGGGATATGTAAATTAAAGATCTTATTGACTGAAAACTACCGTATTAGGGTGAAGGGGAAGTGGGGTCGTGGAGTAAGGGAGCGATGGGGGTGGTGGGGTGGAGGAGATGGTAGGTTTAGTTAATTCTAACACCCCACCACCTCCCCCCTGCACAAACCCTATCCACATTCACACCACCCCATACCCCACCACTCCACCACCCCACCCCCACATCCCACCACCCCATCACCCCATCACCCCGTACCAGCACCCCTACCCCTTCACCCCAATACGGTAGTGTTTCATGTTTTCAGTCACTAAGATCTCTAATTTACATATCCCATTCCCCATCTAGCTCCCACACATAATCAAAGAAGAGCTTGTATTTTTGTTATAGCAATACCAATCCTGCCGCAATCTAATGTTCATGTCTTTACAAAAGATGGCAGTGCTCATCAACATATACAATTTCCAACTCTTGGTGTCATATGAAGAAAGAGACTTCCTGCTTCCACATATATATCTATATATTATATATATATATATATATATATATGTATATATAAATCTTGTAAAACTTGGAAATAAGTTTTTATTTGGGGGCCATTTTAGAAGTGTACTTTTTTTTTGAGACGCACTGTATACCGTTGTGACTAGGATTAAAAATGAAAACTTTTTTTCCCCTCTGGAGAGAACACATTTTGATGCAATTCAAACTACCCACTTTGTAATGTTTACCAACCTAAATGTAAGGGACTATAGACAAAATGAATGTTACATGTTTGAAGGATGTAGATTGCTTGTTCTTCTAGGAATAAAATGCTTTCATTGGGAATGCCTAGGTATACCATAGGTGCATCAAATTCCAAGAGGACATTTTGTGATGGAATTTCCCTCAGGCTTTGATGCAGATTTACTCTAGATTTATGAATAATGACAACATGTCACCATCTGTCATTGGTATGGATTAAGAATAGGCTGATAACCCAAATTCGGTTTCTAAGTAGGTTGCACTGATCTGTAATTGCTATCAGTGTTATTAATCATGATGTTTATTCTCCATGACATGGGACTATGAAATAGATAATGTTCAGAATTAAAAAAAACACACAATTTGTATTTAAGTTATGTAACTTGTCATTTTCATACAGTTTCTTTGCTGCTGTTGACATATTGTGCAATGCAAGGCCAATTCCTGGGCCTGATAGTTTACAGCAACAAGTTAATTTAATTTTTGCAGTGAAGTCATGAAGTGGTTTTTGGCATTATGTACCCTGATTGTGAAACAACCAATATCTCCCAATCATGTCACTGCCCTTAAAAAGTAAAAGCATGATTGAAGGTAGTCCTGAACTTGAGGGTAAAACTATTCTAGAATCAAGTACACAATGCAATGATTCTTCTGTAAAAATGTTTGTCATATATTGACTCGTTTTAAAAGAAGTTACACCATCAGTATCCTTTGTGATAGACATATGTGTTATGTAGCTTCTTATGGTATAGGTTTTCCTGGTCATTTTAACACGTTTTGCATTCCATTTGTTAGCCACATCATTCAGTTTGAAGTGAAATAGAATGAACCGTGATAAAAATCATTCGTTTTATTCAAATTGACATTCGACGTCATTATAAAGCATTCGGTTTCTCAAAGACTGTAGTCCAATTGTAAGCCGTACAGTGTGCTTTCATTTCCACGTGGTTACAAAATGTATGTTATTCACGTATTCATATTCAAGAATGTGCAACCGTGTTATGAAATGCACACATTCATTTTCAGGTCACCTAATGATACGTGTACTTCCTGGTTATCAATATCTACTGGCGTAAACAAAACATCCAACTTGAAATTGAAAATTCAGTTTGTCCAGATTCATCAAATGAGTTGAATTAGAATATTGATAAGTTAAAATAAATATAAAAAAACTGCGAAAAAAAACTGCGAAAAAGACCAGGAAAAACCTATATTAATTTCTATCACAGCACAAGAATAATTCAATAGTGGTATGTTCCTGCCTGATTCTCTAAACAATTTCAAGACAAATCCTTCCAGCCAAGGTTTACAGGTAGTGTATACATTGGTATAGGTCACAAGTAATTTGCTTCTTGAGGCATTGCAAGTGTTCCCAATCATGTCATTGGCCTTTAATATATTCCACATGACAAAAATGTCAGAGAGGACAATGTTCCTGACATAGAAACTAAATTTAAAGGAAGTTGGAACAGACATAACTTTAAAAGATAAAATCATTGTGAGTATATTGGGAGTATTATGGTACATGCTGATAAAGACAGCCTAAATAAGGGGTACTGTGTGACACTCACCCTCAGCAAGGCCCTGTAAATTAGTTAATTTCTGCTTATTTTACGTCTTAACAAGTTTTATCCGGAGATAAATCTTGCCGTAGCAGCTATAGGGGGAGAAGCTTATCGATTCAAACAGTACTTACATTACATTACCATGGCGTGACTAACACACCTCGGATGGTATGCATCGGTCTTGCATGGTCAGCTCCTGACCAGTGCACGTGCCATCTCATTGGTTGCTAAGCACTAAATTTGTTCTTAAGTTATGCTTGTTAGTTGCTGGCCCATTCTCCCTTTAAACATGGCATTCATGAACTATGGCAGTTCAAGGGATAATTTATGATCATTATGAATCTTTGATGTTTCTTTCATCTTTTACTTTGGAGGGGGGGGGGGGTTTGAGTGTTGGTCATTCATTCATCATAACTTAATCAATGTACCATAGACACAGGATGTACATTAATATTTCCCAGGGACTATGTTTTCGAATGAGAAAACATCACAAAATATTTATGAAACTGAAGATTGCCGAACAAACTCTTCAGGCTGCTGTAGCAGATGTAGCATAACAAGTGACCAACACATTTGATAGCCCAGAGACAGATATCTATTAATTTCATATTAAGAGTTTTCTAACCATAAATGTGACAAAATCACAAGACTATATTAGTGAAAGATGTTTCCTGTGCAGTAGTATTGACTGGTATCTAGCAGAGAGGATGCTAATGGAAAGATGTGAATGTGTCAAAATTATTGCCTTCTCCAACATTAAAAGATAATTGAAATCGAGCCAAGTTATGGATTCAATAAATGTTTTTTGCACACGCTTCTCAGCTACTGTTGAAGATAGTACAAGACTTATTTGTCAGAAAAGCATCCAACTTGTCATTTTCACAGGATATTGACAGTTTGAAGTTTTAAGTCATGGGGCCATTTGAAGTATGAATAAAACTATATTGTCTTGCAATTTTTTGCTTGGAAAAAGTGGCACAAATCCACAAATTTGGCTCAAAATTGCCATATAAATCATCAGCAAAACATGAATGTTTTACCATGATGTAGAAAATTTGATTTCCTTCAACCTAATGCCTCATATAGTTCAAGGTTCAGTTAAGAGGTTATAATCAGAATTGTCACTTATATTCATACATTCAGACCATTTTTTAATTGAAAAAATGACCATCATTTTTTTTTATTGAGCAGCGTACTTTTGAGGTAGTCCACGTGCAAGTTGTGAAGGGTTGTCCCCAAACAAGATGATACCCAACATTTTATTTTTTCAACAGGTTTGCATAAACAACCTACACCCCAGGAAATTAGTAATTATTTTCAAGTAAAATAAATCAGTACCATCATTATGGTGCATTCCTGTTTTCTTGTGTAAAAGAGTTGAAACATAGCTACAGACTTCATTTGCCATGTTCATTAATGACTTAGATAAGTGTTTTGGTACTTCTTTTAAGAAGTATTTAAGTGTATATTGGGCATGCAGGGGAGGTGCCAGGGGGAGAGGCAGAGGGGGTGACAGCCCACTACTCTGTTCAAAGTAGTGGAAGTTGTGGAATTTTGAGTGCTGTTCAAAAATTTGCCACCCTCTTCCGTTCTTTTGGCTATGATAAGTTATGTTCGCTGCGTGGTGGGAGAAGTTTTTCTGTATAAATTCCCGACTAATTATTCTCTCCTGAAGAGAACCCCCCCCCCCCCCTTCCTCACTAAGAGAGTTTCCTGTCATTGGAGATTGTCTGGAAAACCTTTTCGGTGAGATTGTTTTTTCCCAACAGATTTAAGCCTCCCCCCCCGCCCAAGAATTCCCCTGGCGCCGCCCCTACTTTATTTTTAATTATGTCAAATGCATCCAAGTAATTTGTCAAGCCCACGAAGGTCAGGGAGACTAAGGGATAACTTTGGCGTCTGTCCGTCCGTCGATCCGTCTGTTATGCGTACATGAAATCAATAGAACTCTAGCTGAATGCTCCAATTTCAATAAGACTGGGTTGGAAGATTGATCATACAAAGTTCATATTTAGAAGTATGTGAAGATCACCACAGGGTCAAATGTCACTTGCAGAGGTCAACAACCCTTTTGACAAACTTTCTATTATAGCCTTAAATATTGCCCAATTTTAACCAAACTTTGGTTGTAGACGTCTCAGACGACTAGTAGACGACTAGCTGAAGGTCACCAAAGTGGCGAAGGTCACAGGCAGGGGTCAACGACATCTTTGTAGCCCAATGTTAATTTTGTTGGAGCAAGTTTCTATCATGGCTCATAAGTTTGCCCTTATTTGCCCAATTGTGACCAACTTTGGATGGTAGAATTACGATTGGGAGCCAAAAGTCACAACGAGATCAAAAGTAACTGGCGGGCGGTCATAAAAGTTCGGCAGCCCAGTTACACAGTTTTTTTTAATTGTCATGAACATGAAACTGGGCAAGACACATTTTAGCTATCGCCTTATTCAGTTTCGAAATTGGTATTTTGCAGCTTGTTATTCAAATTGGTGTTTAAAAAATAATGCTTATATGCTTTCATTATGTAAGAAGCTGTTTCAAGATGTTGTTTACTCAAGGTATTCATGTTACTTTTCAGCTGTATGCATTGTCCCAGTGGAAAGTTTTTGTTATAAAAATGTTTTGAAATTTAGTTGCAAAGAAAATGATATGTCAATTTTAGATTTTTCCCTGTACTTTTCTACTGATGGGATTGATCGTCCCAATCAGTATACCGTAATCCATCAAAGCATTTCAGAAGCTTTCTTTCAATGTTGAAGTCTTTTAAAACAATACATCATGTACAATCGTTTAGGTTTTTTTTCCTTAGGCATGTCTAATGACAAGAAGAAATTGATTATAACTTGCTTGAGAAGCACTATGTCATTGTCAAAAGTGAAGATTTATTACACTTTCAATTGCAGTTTGGCTTTTAGGGACATTTTTGATTGCTGTCTTTCATGAAGAACCAAAAGTTATGATTCTGTTATATCTGTATGGTATAAACCTACGAACTGTCAAGTTATGGTTTTATGAAAATGTTGTCACTCGCACATGGCCTTCCTCTAGGACTTCCAGATTTGCACGCTTTTTATGTTTGCTTTAGATATCATGTCAAAACATTTCAAATTCATATGTATCAACATTATATTCATGCTATTATTACAAGTATAATTGATTCAACTCTTATCGGAGTTGGGTCAGAAATGAGTCGGGTAATTGCAGTAGAAAATAAGTTTGTATCTAAGTCTATATCATAATAAAGAAATGTAATGTTCTTGGAATACAAGCAGTATATGTGCCATCTTTTCACTTTGCCTGATTGTGTATGGATGGACACAGTATATAGAAGCTGTTGTGTGTGGGGGGTGGGGGAGGAGGGGGGCTGAGTGGGTTTACCGGTCGTGTAATGTGCGTGCACGTGCACGATTATTGGGTAATTCTGGTGAAATCATCAAGCCATACCATATTTTTCTCCAACACATTCTCGTAAATGTGTGGGTGGGGGGGGGGGGTGTCACAGAGATATAGCTAACAGGTGTAATATTACATATGATATTATTTTCTCGACAGATTATATGTCTCGATGATAATAAAACCATGAGGTAAACATAAATACGACAACCATTTCCGTTTATATCAATAAAAAATATTGGAAATTCCACACAACCATTCCGAATTTTTCACCGATATCGTTACAATCGATCGGCTAATGTGTGTGCATGATTTATTAGTCTAAATCTGACCAGTATTCGCCGACTCGTCTGGAGTGGTCGGTCATGATTTTCACTTTTTAAAAGCAGTTTATGATCGAATTG
>JZLH01S0633295.1:8153-20342 GCA_001188425.1 Eucidaris tribuloides | reverse complement strand
TGATGATGATGATGATCATCATCATGGTGATGACGGTGACAATGATTATGATCATACCATTAGTAATAATGATAATTTTCATCAGAATAATATAAGACAATAATAAGAAGAAGAATACTGCTGATTGGAAATATACACTTTCCTGAAACCTCAAGGTGATTGCACATGTGATCCCCTCCCCCCTTGCGAGCTGACGGAGGAGACCAGTTTCATAATGCATGCAAAATGATGCATACCTTTCTGACAAAGGTTGCTCTCGACAATCTGATAGTGTGCTGAAGGATTGCCAGAGGCTTGCTGGGCATAGCAACACAAATGTATGCAATTTGCCCCCTTTTTAGTATTTAACATGTATTCATAGGATCAGGTGACAGAAATAGTTCGTCACTAGGCTAAGGAAGAGAAAACATATATTTAATTGTATAAATTATGAAAATGCCTATTGATCAGAGCTTGTGTGTAAGCGTGAGGAATTCAAAAGATCTCAGACCTAACTGAGGTTCATTATAATAACAATGACCCAAAAGTTGATCCCGAGCTCAAGTATAGACGACGGTGGAATATTGGGGAAATATTTCTCTCCTCGGGGTTACTCTCATCTCGGGGTTATTGTCACGTATAAACGCAGCTTTAAAGTCTAAAGAATACCTGCACCACAGAGGTGTAGGAAAGTCATTGCTCTCCTTTGATTTCATTCTCGACACCATGGAGAAGTTATTCACTGCTCAACCACCAACAGTGACAGCCAAGTGGTGTGACAAAGAGCGCATTAATTCGCAAGGATTTAATCTCCAGAATGGGTGATGGTCTAGTTAAAGGGGTAGTTCACCCTGATGTCAAGTTGATTTTAATAAAAGCAGAAATATGGAGAACCCCATTAATGAATGTTTGGCAAAAATTCATCAAAGAATACGAGAATTATAATTTTTTTTAAAGTTTTAAATTTGTGACATCACATGCGAGCAGCTCCCCCATTGTCATGTAATATAAATTCCATAAAGTTCTATTTTCTCAGAAAATTGAAAATGATGTTACCAGTGCATTCAATATATAATTAGAAGCATTATTTCGGACTTGCTTCTATGAAAAAAAAAAAAACTTCAATTATCATGAACCAATAAAAAGTGGCAATTTATTGAATTAATATTACAACATGTGGGGAGCTGCTCGTATGTGATGTCACAAAATTAAAACTTTGAAACTTCATAACTCCATTATTCATTGGTGGATTTACGCCAAACTTTCATTAATATGTTTCTCTCTTTGTTCTTCTTTTATTAAAACTAACTTGACGTCAGGGTGGACCTTGCCTTTAAGTGGGTGATGAACAAGGGAATGGGTTTCCATGGGTTTCACTCTTGCAACACAAAGCCTATATAATACATGACATTTTCTAAGCTGAAAGATATAACAGTCTAGTTTTCTGATTTGCTACATTTTGAATCAATACTAACACAATTTAATTTTCACATGAAAACAGTACCTGAAAGTCTCCAATTGGTCGTCCAAACTGTTTACGCTCATTCAAATAAGGGACTGCCACATCTAAGCAAGCCTGCATAGTTCTGAGAGAGAAATACTTCACATTAATTGGTTAATAAATCATTGTTACAATTGGGTTAAGGAAAAATTGATTAAATCATTTATAAAAGTAGCAAATTTTGACATGATAAAAAATTTCATTGAAAATTGCCCTCTGCTGCTTAACTCTTACTCTGTCGAGCCACTTGAACAATGTTACCCTGAGCATTTTCTGGGAGTGCAATGTCACATGTGAACAACTATAACTTTGTATGCACGCATGTTGGAAAACAGTATTGTAATCAAAAGTTATATATAAAAGTACATTCTTTCTCACAATGATTTCTTTTTCAATATTGTAACCGATTCCTGAAGTTAAAATGAATTTTGTGAAGCAATATATTTCAGAACAATTATAGATATCCAGTGGCATAGCAGGTGCCTGTTATCAAGGAGGATGGGGGGCAGAGCCAAATGTGCATCCTTTTCTTCCATTTTTTCTGGTGGTTTGGTGGATTTTCCCGCTGAAATATTTTTCAAGGGGAGAGGGGGGGGGGGCAGTCTGCCCCCTGCCCCCCCCAGCTGCTCCGCTACAGTAGATATCCACAAATACATGTGCATGTTTTTTCCTTTTCAGAAAAGAATCTCATAAATCTCATATCTGTGGGAAAATATCCAGAGTTAACCTATTAGTGTTTTAATGAGGACTTTCACGCTGCAAAATAAAAATGGAAGAAAAAACTTGTTTGTATTACTGTCAGAAATATTATATTAATGGAAGTTACTGTTAGGGAACAATTTGTGGTGTAGATCCTGGTTTTAAGGATTTAAATTTAATTTAGAAATTGTTAAATTATATTTCATATCATCAAGAACAATGTTCTTTTCATCACACTTGGCACACAGGCTGAAAAACTGAGACATGGAAAAAAAAATTCTGAAACATAAAAAAAATAAGATTTTCATCGAAATCAGGAAAATTTATATCCTTAAAGGTTAATGACATGATTGGGAACACTTGAAAATGCAAGAGCCAAATGAGTTGTTGAAACATATACCAACTATACACCAGCTGGAAATGATCTCCCAGCTGGAACGATTTGTCTTTAATTTGTTTACTTAAAGAGAATCAGGCATGAACATACCAGTATTTGATTTCTCTCAGAAAGCTACACAACAGATTTTCCTGGAACAATGGATTTTGACAGTAGTTATTTCAAAATAAGTCAACATTTGACCACATGATTTGTAGAATCTTTGCATAGTTTACTTGATTCTACAATAGTCTTGGCCCAAGTTTCAAGAGTACTACCCCTAATCATGCTAATCACCTTTAAGGATTGAACTCACCCAATTGGTCCAGTGGCCAAAATCAGTCTCTCAATGTTTAAACCACTCATGAGCACTCTGACTCCTTTGTTCAAACCACCCAGTACATTCTCAACTGTGAATAGAGACAGACAAAAGTATCATGTTTATTCTTAAAGCCAGAGTATACTCTTGGTTGATCTGACAAATTTTCATCATTTTATTCATAGAGTAAGGTACAGTGGAACCCCATCATAAAGAGGTCAGATATAACAAAACCCCTCTTATAACAAGGTGATTTTGCAGGTCCAAACTCTTTATATTCTTTGTCTTTGTAACCTAATATAGTGAGAAACCTGATAAAACAACTGAAGGTAATTGTCCTGGTTTTTAGGTCCTCGTTATAACAATGTTCCCCTGTATTGTCATGCGAGACCTCGGGAAAGAAACATTAAAACTACCAAAACTTGTTTGGAATGACATATATATTTGACCAATAAGCAGATATAACTAGGTATATTACCTATGGCAAAATTGTCAGGAGCCCCTCCCCCAACATATACTCGTCAAAAAAATGTTTGGAAATTCAAGTTTGATTGACTTTTTCTCCCTTCACTTATCAGTAATCAATGCATGCTTGATACCATCAAAAACTGTTACAGTATTTAATTTTCTTTGAAATCGGCATTTATGGCCAACTATATGGCTGAGAACAAAAGGCATAACTCCAAACAAAAGAACATGTTCTTTATTGATTCTTCATGACAATTGATGTTCATTTTGCAGCTTTTCAATTTATACCTTATCCCATATTTTAGAACACTGCCCTTTCCCCAATGGCATAATCATATCAAGTACAGTACCATTTTAAAGAAAATTAAATAATCTTTCTGATATGATCAATGCATTGATTTCTACTTAATAGAAGTGAGAAATCATAAATCAAACTCAGATTTCTGAAGTTTTTCGAGGAGTGTAAATTTTAGCATATGAATGTGACCGGGGGGGGGGGGGGGGGTTGAGTGGGAGGGTGGAAGGTGAAACTTACATCCTATGGTATATATTATGCCCATACCTAGATTATTCATAATGGACCTTCAACAAATCTTTCGTTCCTATTTCACTTACATCTTGAGCAGTACTTTGCTACCACATACAATTTAAATACCCATTCTGCATCCATACCCTAAACATACATTTATCAACCATTTCAAAACATGTCCTAAACAAAAACTCAAAGAGAGAGACAGAAAAGACAATTGCACATTTCATATTTCCCCCTCATTTTCTCCCCTCACCCCCCTTTTTTTGCTCTTCAATATTTTGCCAACAATGCTTCCCTAAACAAACTTGACCCTGCTACTGATTTATGGTAAATGCCATCGCCTACAAGAACCTGTGTGTCATGTATTAAAGTGATAGGCTAACATTGTGGAGCTTCAATTTAAAAAATTGTCAAACTTTGATATCCGAGCTACATAGTAGTGTTCAAGTGGACAAATAAACACCCTAGAATACAAAAGTTTGGAAAGTTACACTGCCAATGACAAGTTATGCATGAATAAACAAATAAAACTCGGGGCGAGTTTTATTAGCCTAGGTGTACACACAGTAAGTCTATGGGAGGAAATGGGCAAGTGAATCTGGTCAACTTACGATTTTCACTTTTTTAAAGCACTAAATAATCATTCTGAAATAGAATTTTTTTCAGGGCTTCATTTTTAGACCTCATCAAAGACACTGGTAGCAAGGGGAATCATGTGGCTCAGATTTTTTTAACTGTGGTAAATGCTAGCCAATACCTTTAAGTCGATACAAGTTGCACAATCTCAGAAGCAAAGGCTCGCAGTTCAAATTTATTTCCCACAAATCTCCAATAAAAACAAAAAAACAAAGTGTAAAACAATCATTATAAGAACATTGAACATGTATACATACAATAACAAAACAGGAATGGTGAACATACACAAAATGTAAACAGTGGAGTTTACTGTACATTTACAGTACTATATCTCACCAGGCACTTTGCAATCCTCAAAGACAAGTTCACATGTACTTGATCCACGCAAACCAAGTTTATCCACTTTCTGGGCAGAGCGAAATCCCTCCATTCCCTGTTAAAAAACGAGACATACGAACATACGTAGATAGGGGGAATTTTATACAAGAAATTTTGGGAAACTTCACAATATTTTTCAATCAGCTGTCCACACAAATCAGGGCACCGTTTCATGAAAGTTATCAGTTCTGACAAGCTGTCAGACTCTGACAAGTTCAGTAAACTTCTTGGTTTTGATCGGCTGAGAAGCACTGTGCACTGACTGTTACTATGGTAACTGTCCAAGTCTGACAACTTGTCAGAGCTGACAACTTTCATGAAACGGTCACCAGGAATTAATATTTGTTCAAAAAGCATGTCTTAGTACCAGCAGAGGCTATAGAAATCATTGGACATTACTGTAAACGTGGAATATTTTGTGGTGTGGAAATTTTCATGAATTTCATGCACACAGATGATAGCACAAAAATAAAAACAGGCAAATACTGTTTTTTGCAAAGCTAATCAATTGATTTTTGCACTCTTTCAGTGTCTGTCATACTTGCACATGTACATACAGTGTGTATATGTTTGGCTGGCTGCAGAGGTAGCGTTGTGCTGCTTGTGGTTGCTAGCTCCGTATTTCGGTTCTCCGCAAAATTAAAATCACATGAAATGTCACCAAACTCTGCAAGTGTGAAAATTAAACACACAAAAATTTGCACTTTTACAGTATGATTTCTTTATGAAATGGAAGGAAATTAGACATATCTCGGCATTCTGTGTGCATTATTTTTCCTCTATTTTTGTCTAAATGAAGAATTCACTCTAACCGACAATCTGGACATATAGCTTTCTCCAAAGTACTACAAAATGATTGTGGAAGATATCTTCATATGTTCTTCTTTGAAACAATGATCAGGAAACATTAAAATACACTGCAACTACCGAAAATGAAAAAAAAAAGGGTCTCGCCAATACTCGTACCCTTTCAATGATAAATGTTGTAATACCATCCTTGGCCTCAACACTGAGGTCTGTCTTGGCATAGACGAGTAGAATATCTGCGTCACAACCATTCGTGATCCAAAACTTGGAGCCGTTCAGGACATAATGGTCACCTACACGTTTGAAAAGATACAAAATGATACAAATTTCTGTAGCGTTTTTCAAACAAAACAATCTTGATTTCATATATCTGTATGTTCTCATGCAGAAACCTTGGAGTTGGTCAACAGATAGAAACATCCTAATGGTATGGTAAATGTATAACCTTTAAAGTGGAATGAAACCCAGATGTCTTCCTGCATTTAGAAAATACGGAGCAATACAAGAAGGAAATTAGTGAAAGTTTGAACAAATTTGGTTGAACGGTTCAAAGAGTTTTGATTGTTCAAAGTTTATTTAATCCATCTTATGGAGGATTCTTAACTTGGCAACTCCACCAGCTTTTGAGATGAAAGTGTGGAGAACTCCCCATTGGTTTTGTACATAATTTTTCATGTATTCTATTTTTTTATGAAATACCTTGCTTGTTGTGCAAGTTAAGTCATAGCAAAATAATTCTACATATTATTTTTTTTAAGAATTTAGTTACTTTCTCAACTGACACTTCAAAAACTGCAAATTCATGAAAATTTGTGTTCAAATCCAATGGGAAGTTCTCCACACTTTTATTTTAAAAAATGGGTAGAGTTGCCAATTAAAGGATCCTCCATGACAAGGATTAAATAAACTTTGAACAATCATAACTCTTGAGCCATATACCGGTAACCAAATTTGCTCAAAATTTCAGTATTTCCTCTCTATTATTGTTCAGTTTTCTCTGAATACAGAAAGATGTCTGGGTTTCATTTCCCTTAAAAACCAACAAATAGTTTTGGTTGATCAGATAATTTTTTTCAGCAATCATTCAAAAAGTATAACATTGTCCCTTCAACATCAGAAAACAACCTCAAACCAACCAAAATTATGCTTTAACATGTTGAGCATATTTTAACAGAGTCAAATTGAGCAACTTTAGAATGCAGTGTCAATTTAAAAAAAGCTATAAGTTTTTGCATATGCATAATGGTAGAGAGTGTTGTATAAAAAAATAAAGATAAAAGATCATCCTTTCTCACAATTAAAAAAAAATATGTTTTTAATATTTCTAGAATTTAAATGAATTTTTTGAGGTCACAAATTTTGAATCACTACATATTCCCAAATATTTAGAAAACGTGTAATGTTTTCCCAAATTAAAGACACTATATAACACTGTGGTAGACCCATTTAAAAAATTGTCGAAATTTGCTATCTGACATGTCTGACAGTGTTTGAATGGACAATTAAACACCCTAGAACACAAAAATTTGGACAGTTATGCTGTTACCAGTACTATACGTGCAGATACAAATTGGCACATTAATTTTATATCGGGCGATATGAAATTCTGCAACAGCAGCTTGCTTACGAGAGAAAAGTGGAATCGTCTCTCAATGATTTTCACTTTTTAAAGCACTTAATAATTGTTTTACACTGCTCAATTTTTTCAGGGCTTATTTTTAGACCGTATCAAAGACACTAGTAGCATGGGGAATCGTGTAGCTCAGATTTTTTAAACTGGAAACATTGTTATACATGTACAATGCCTTTAACATCAAATAACATCAAAATCTGTGATGTAATGTCAAATTTGTACAAAATGTCAAATGTAAACTTACCTGTTATACAAATGTTTTAAGGAGGGCAGTTCCTCTTGCATGTAAAAGTGTAATAAAAATTAAATTACTGCTGTACTTTTTACCAGTGTTGTGGGTCTTGAGGCCGCAAAATCGTCCTCGGCCTCGTCCTCGGCCTCGGACGCAATCCTCGGGTCAAGGCCGGTCGAGGCCGGGTCGAGGCCGGGAGAATTTTAGGAAGTGCAAATGCCGAGTGTTGTCAGTTTCCCGATTGAATGACTGAGCGAAAAGCTTTTGTTAACATGTTTCGTCTCATAAGAAAACATTTGGTTCAAATTGTAATTTCTTATCTGATAAATATTCCGTAACGGTTGGCATCTCTGTATTTCACAACTTGGATGCTTCCTTTAATGAACAGTTGCCAAACGATATCTTACCTTGATGATTTATCTATGTTCCAAGGGTTTTTATTACACCATGTTTAAATAAATAATCAGCTTATGTGAAGGGATAAGTTTATTTTGTTTTTACTCAATTATCACGTCTTTACATTGTCACAGCATCTTAAAATGGGCATTTCAACACTGTAACAAAACTTTTCAGGTGGTCGGGTGAAAGTATTTTATCCATATTGATCTACTGTTCCCACGCCTGTTTCTTGGGATGAAGCAATTAACCCTTTTAGGACCGTGGACCGATATACTCGTCAACATGATTCTAGTATTCTTGTATTGGAATATTCGGCCTCGGTCTGGCCTCGACCCTTCCAGCCTTGGCCTTGTCCTTGTCCTCGGGTGGGTCGGCCTTGGCCTTGTCCTTGTCCTCTGGTGATCCGGCCTTGGCCTTGGCCTTGGCCTCGGACAAGCCAGCCTCGGAAACAACACTCCTTTTTACAAGCACCCATTGAAAGGGTACTATTTTTGGTGCAAACTGTGTCAGTGACATGTTGAGTATGATCAATACGCTCAAAATAAAACGTGGAAAAAACCTCAAATGTTACTGTACCTTAAAATAAATCCCAATGCAATGTCAATGTGTTATAGTACAGGTTATTGTGTTTATGCAAGTTGCTTTCATGTATTTTCTCTGTCAGTAGAAACTGGGGTGTCAATTTAAGATCTTAATGATTTTAAATCTACAGAAAAATACTACAATACAAAAATCAAGGCATATTTTAATCCCAGCCTAGTTGTCCTTACCATTTTTCTCCGCTTTTAACCTCATTGACAGGACATCGGACCCACTGCCAGCTTCACTCATTGCTAATGCCCCTATGTGCTCACCACTAATCAACTGTGATAGAATGAAAAAGTGAAGTCAAATATCATGGAAGTTGTTAAATGCAGGAAAAATATTATGGAAATGCAACAAATTTGGAAAATGTGAAATCAAAACATAACATGTCATTTATAGCCAATCAAATTCATTTTCATGTGATGTTACACGCTTACAAGTTAGTATGTTGGAGGTCCTAAACAAGGAGATATCTTAGCAACTGAATTGCGTTGCCGGGCTGATAAAACCTCATTCATCTCAAATTTTGGTGAAAATGACTTTTTTTGATAAATGTGAAGTTTACGGTGTAATTTATCTTCTAAAAACCACATGAACTGCATATCTAAAAAAAATAATGCCAGAATGGATATTTTTGAATATCTCGTACCTCATTTTATGATTTAGTGTGAAAACCTCGTAACTCAATTTCCCATTTTCCAAATTATTTTTCATGCATTTCAACCATTTCACATCGAATTGATCATCAAACATAGCCTTAAATTCAAATGACAAAGCCCACTCACATAATTTGTTAAAATATGAATTTTTTTTCACTCTCCTGAAAACTTTACTTTTTTGAAATACAAGGTTTTAACAGCCTGTGACATCGTGGAGTTTAATGGGCTGATAAAACCTTGTATCTCAAATTTTGGAGAAAATTACCTTTTTTTGAAAAATTTGAAGAAAAAAAAGACTTGATAAATGTGAAGTTTGTAAGGTGTAACTTATCTTTTGACAACCACGTGAGTTGCATGTCTAAAAAACATAATGTCAAAATTAATCTTTTTGTAAACCTCATGTCTCATTTTAGGATTTAACATTAGTTGGAAAACAACATAACTCAATTTCCTGCGTTCCAAATATTTTTTTTTAAAGTGGTTATCAAGCGCCTATGCACATAATTTGTTAAAATAAGAATGTTTTTTTTGCTCTCCTGGAAACTTTTGTGTGTGTGTGGTTTTTTTTTGAGATCCAAGGCTTTAACAGTAGGGACAGTGATTTTCCGCGATAACGGAAAACGGACGGAATTTCCGGAAATCACATCTTGAAACAGAAAATGAGTTTTCAAACGGAAAATCATGGAAAACCTCTTTTTTCTCCAAATTTTTACATTTTGAAGGAAAAAAACACAAAACTCGGAACAAAAATTATAAAAAGTTGACAGAAAAACACAGAAACAGTGAGAAATATTTCTTTCAAGTTTTATGTAAACGGAATTGTCATTCTTTTTCATGTATGCAAAGTCTATGGTAAAACGGAATTTCCATTTTTCAGACAAATTGAAACGGAATTTTTTCTAGATTTTTGGAGAAAAGGCCTTTTCTTGAAATGGGAAATCACTGTCCCTATAACAGGCCAGCAACGATATGCCATATGGATTACTGAAAGTATTTTTTTTTTTAGTTGTAATTGCTTGAACTTGATTCTAAATATCATAATGAACTTGAATTAAGGACCCTATTCGAGGTTAATGCGTAAAAGCTCTTTGGTAAAATGTTCATCATTGTTAGACAAAGTACTGTTACAATCTGCTTTGACCTTTCACCTTTGGCAAGTATTTGGCCTTCTGCTCCTCGTTGGCGTTCCTGACCATCTGATTGATGCACAGGTTGGAGTGTGCCCCCAAGGAGAGACCGACAGCCGCCGAAACCCGGGCGATCTCTTCCAGAATGAGAACCTGATCCATGTAGGTGCCACCGACACCACCATACTCCACTAGAAGAATTGAACGAATAATAAAATGTGGACATGTATCATTTTGAATGAAAATGCATAGATTTACATAATGAATTAAAATTGTACCAATACCCTGGATAATTTGTTTGCTGTAAAGCTGTTTATGTAGAAAATATTTGCGGCATGCCCTCTGCAAAGTACTATCACTTCTGATCACTCCAATTTTTGTTTATTGGGATTTGAATGTAAATTTCAAACAGTAAGTAAAAACTAAAACGACTTGTAATACATGTAGACTAGTAAATCAACCGATTCTATTAATCCATCGATCACACTATCGATAATTTGTGTGCGTAACTGCGTACGTCTTGATCATTAACACACACGCCCAGTGTATCGATCAATAATTCAACATCGATAATGAACTTTGATGGTTTAAGCAAAAATGCAGGTGTACAGCCAGAACGCGCTTGCATAGAAATTGGTGCTTATGGTACAGAACTTAAACGTGCAGAGCACAAGTGCCAGAATATTACACAATAAGATCTGATATTTCAAAATATGGATTACTTCACCGGCTAGTACAACTGAATTGTGGTTATTTGCACTTACAAATCTGGTGTAAACATTTTAAGCTCTTCATCATCATCATCATGGTCAAACACAGTCCAAAACATTTTTGGCGATGGTCAGTATGCCTTGTGACAGACAAATCTATTGTCTATAGGGGTCTATTTATAGACTAGCCTGGGCCTTTTACAGGGATAAATCAGCCCAAAATCAACATAACAACATATTACTACACACAACACATTACACATGCATAGATAGTGTAGTGTGAATGATGTCATCTGATTCCACATTTGTAATGTAAAATGTGTGTAGTGCATGTGCATGAAGTGCACGATTCCTCAGAAATGTCTATTTCAATGAGTGGACTTGTCAATCTCATTACAATTTAATTCACAAAGTTTTAGAGTTGCATTACACTATCACATCAAGCTGGTGCATATCAGAAATTTGGCTGGTTGAGTTGATATTACAGTAAATGTATGCTGCAAACAAAAGCCAAGCAATTTGTCAATGTTTATTTTTATGCCCCCCCCCCCCCAGACGAAGTCTGGAGGGGCCATTAGTGTTGCCCCTGTCTGTCCATCCTTCCATCTGTCTGTCCCCTGAGTTGTTTCCATGCAATAACTTAAAATCAAATATTTGACAGATTTTCAACATATTTGGTGTGTAATTAAATGACACTTAAATACAGGTCAAGTTCAAATTTGGAGTTCGGTGGTCAAAGGCCACAGCTCATTATATAAGAAAACTGTTTTCCGCATGATAACTTTAAAATAATTAAGTGGAAGTTGAATATATTCATTGTGTTGGTAAAAGATACTAAAATTCAGGTCAAGTTTGAATTTGGAGTACAGCTATGGTATAGGCCTTTGTGATTGGGTTTCCATGCAATAACTTAAAAGATACTGGACAGACTTAAGTAATTTTTAGTGTGTAAGTAGATGACACAAAAAAATGATCACGCACAGCGGGAACATCCGTGTCCTGTGGACATGGCAAATAAACACACACAAAAAAGTAACTACCCCCTTTTTCAAACATTCATAACTTTTTCACGAAATGAGTTTTAGCAAAAAATTTTGTAAGGAGTATTCCTACACTTATTGACTATAACATCTGTGTGAAAATGTGAAT
>JZLH01S0633285.1:51128-61136 GCA_001188425.1 Eucidaris tribuloides | reverse complement strand
GTCCTATAAAGGTGACTTTCTGGTGCCAACTCTGTATTCTATTGTTTTTTCTTAGCCCTGGTATAACAAGATATATCGATATAAAGACTGAGGTACTTTTTTCTGGTGCCAAGGACGTCATTATACCTAGGTTTTACTGTATTTCAGTAAATAAACAAGTTTTTTGTGTCTACCTTTCTGATAGAGGGTTTAAAGAGAAAAGTTTTTGATTTTAATTCATTCAACGCACACGGAAAAAACAAACGAAGAGTATATGTTATTAGAAGCAAGTAACAATCATTGATTGCAAAAATGCATTCTGTATAGTATGACTCTTGCAAACCATTTCCATAACTACTGTATCTTATCACAAAAAAAAAAAAAATCACAAAGTGTTTTGCCTACCATTAAAGTTTGCATCAAATTATGTACCTGAGCAAGCAATCCAGGATTGTTTTGTTGTTTAATTCAGCTGTACTTGTATTTCTGATAATTTTAGGTTTTTGTTTGTTTGTTGGTCTACATGTATGTTAACTGAATGTTGTAGATCATACAGTTTGGATCACAAAGAAAAGTCCGTCTTTTTTTTTCCTATTCATTCTGTTTTTTAAGTTCACGAAGATAGTGCCTTTGGCACTTGCATTGAGATGACAATTTGAGAATGACAAACAGCATGATTCGGTTAAATTTAGATCTGTGTGTTTGTATTTTCAAGATTTCTGTATGAATGCAATAATAAGTCTCACAGAAAAGCACACCTACATGTATTGTTCAGTCACATAATTGCCTTGTCAGTTTCATTCACTGACTAGAAATGAAAGGAAATTAATGTACCATAAAGCATTTGAATAAGCATGATTGTCCTTTAAAGATTTCTTTCCCACAGATACCTGATTCGTTCTAAGAAATTAAAGAGGTTACTTTTGCACCAGAATTTAGTATGAATAACTGTTTGTGTTAAGTCTTCACAAACAAGTTACTGCACTCTGTGAGAAAATGTTTTATAGAAATATCTCACGCTCTCAAAGGTGAACTTGCAATGTCTTGCTAATTATAGATTAGTGCTGTCAATAATTACAAGTCTCACAAGCTGTTTGAATCATGAAGAAATTTATGATGACATTTTCAAAGGTTGTGAGTTATATAATTACTGTGATTCTGTTTTATACCACTAAATGAATGGTGACAAGCTGCATTCAAAGTTTAGAATTGATCAATCAGATATTATTCATCATTTGTGTGTACAAATGGATTCCTTAGTCTAGACCCGGACTTGAATGTAAAAGAAATGGTTATGTCTGTGCAATAGTTGTGTAGTTGTGGACAAATTGAATTTACTTTCTATGCCGATGGCCCACCTGCTCATCCATACTGCTTAACCTCACTGATTTGCTGAGAAGTCATTTTCATACCTTTTGGATGTCACTGTATTGATTACAAATTATATTTTTCTTGAACTGAAGAAATATTAAACCAACTTTAAAGCTGTGTAGAAAATATTTGTTTCAGTTACATTTCTTTTAAAATGCATCAACTTTTGACTACAAAATTTTCATGCATGGCAAACCATTACCTCATTGTATAATTAGATGTGCAGACGTGCAGCTACATGTATATGTACATGTACATGTATGGGCAATGTTATTATTGACTTTTGTTCAGATAATCATAATTTGATGTTGCTTTTTCTTTGTTCTTTATCCACATTTCTTCCCTTTCCCCCTTCTCAGCAACCTGATCTGTTTACGTTCATGCTTCTTCAATTGCAACGCTACCTGCCCAAATCGTCAGCCAATCTTCACACAGAAAGGGGCAGACATCATAGAGCAGATGAACTTGAGTAAGAGATAGTCTTATCAGTTTGTTTTCATTTTGTATTTCAATCATTGCTTTTAGTTCTGAAACTTCTGAACTTATCATACACTGTATGTATTTTATGTGATACAGTGGACTCTTGTTACAAAGAACACTGATATAGCAAAATCTTGATATAACAAACAGATTTTTTCCAGTCCCAAAGTTGAAACTTTCTTTTTATTTTATTGATTTTGCAACCCTTATATAACCAAATTTTGACATAACTAAGTAAATTTTGTCCTGGTCCCAAGGAGTTTGTTATAATGAGAGCCCACTGTATTTTGTTTTTTGGAAGATCTATATTTAATCCTATTTTAACTGGGCTATTTCAGACCAGATTTTACTTGGGGGGGGGGGTCAATTTGACCCCCCCCTTCAGATCTCGGCCGCTGATCGCGCGATCGCCGCGAAAATTTGCATGCGCATAGAGCAGGATGTAAACTACACGAATGTATAGTTTAAATTTTCAAAAAAAATTATATTTTCTATTTTTTAAGTAATTAATTATGCAAATAAGTGCATGAAATTTTGTTTTCACCTATAACTCACTTACAATAGCTAGTAGAATACTAATTTTTGGTGAAAATATTCATTGTGACATTTCTCACAATTATCTACAAAAATTTTTGCCGAATTGGAATTATTTTCTTATGTATTTTATTGTTTTGTGAATTATGTATTGTATTTCTTTGTTTTTTCGACCTTTTATTTTCTATTGTTTTTTCAATGAAATTTGTTGGGGACACTTTTGCAATCATAAACAGCGTACAATTAATTCATTTCAACCAGTAAAAGCAAAAATAATCATACATTTATGATTTTTGGCTGAAAACACAATTTCCATTGATTTTGTACACAAAATCACATTTCTGAGCGATTTTGGGGTTGACATGCATGTATAAAAAGTCGTGCAGCGTCGCAACGGTACATCCGATTTTTGCGAAAACGGTCTCAAAAGATGCGCAAGACTTGAAAGTAAAAAAGTCAGCAAGCGACGTGATCAAAAAATTTTGCGCGGCGGCATGGTCGCGAAATTCGTTGGGGGGAGTCAAATTGACCCCCCCTCCAGTTAATATAGGGTTAAAAGTAAATGATTGTGAAATGTTATATTGAAATATTTTGTGCTGTTGGAACAACATGATTATACAAGTCATGTTACTGCACAAAGTACATGTAGTATGATAATAATGCCTTTTACTGTAGTACAGTATAATGAAACATGTACATGTGTAGTGTATAATCCTAACATTCCATAGATATAAATGTGATCTTCCCTGCTTTTCTTGTTATCATGAAATTTTTTTTTTTTTGGTCCTTATTCTTGCAGACTGGCAATTCTCTTGATTGAAACTCTTGGCCTGATGTTCCATGAAACAGAAGTACTTCCAGGTCGTCTACAGACATTGAAAGCAAACAGGTAACAAAAGAAAACAAAAACAAAGACAAAACATTATTGTAGTGACAAAATCCCTGATCTCAAACATGTTAAATCTTCAGGAGCATTAAAAAACATGACTGCCTTAAAGGGCAATGACATGATTGGGAGAAATATAATATGCCCCTCGAACCAAACTGGTTGAAAGGTATACCAATGGATACACCAGCTGGAGTGGATCTCCTGGCTGGAAGGATTTATCTTGAATTTGTTGACTTAAGCCGTTTCAAGCATGAACATAGTTGCATTTTTTTTCTCTTGAGCCCCTATGTAAATAGATCCCATATAAAGCTACACAACAGATTTGTTGGTCACAAAGCATACGGATGGAAGTAATTTTAGAACGAGTCAACTTTTGACTATAACATGTTCACAGCAGAATCCTTGCATAGTTTACTTGATTATAGAATAGTTTCACCCCAAGTTGAGGACTACCCCTATCATGGGAAAAAAAAATCTCATTTTTTAGTTACAATATTACATTAAAAACCCTGAGATACAAGGTTTACTCATTCCAGTGTTGGAAACAAATCAACTGTTTCTTATGTTGTTGACTGCAACACAATGACATTCACTCTTGGAGGTTATTGGGTTCACATGATAGGTCAAATTATTGTAGCTGTAGACACTTCCAAATCATATAATCATACACGTATTCCACTCGTGTCGGGACTGAAATGTGGAGATTTATGAATTTGTGTTTTATGAGGGTCAATGTGCTAGGTTCAAATTCCACCATAGAGGGTTTATTGAGGAGCATACCCCAATAAATCATCAACTCCAAAATGTTTAAAGGACCCTTATTAAGTCAGAGATTCAATTTATTAATTTATTAGGTTTTAGGTTAGATATTAATATGTTTGCTTGTAGAGTGTGGCAGTTGTTTGTCTGTTTTAAAAGAGCTCACTCAGGACTACTCATGAAAACTACAAAGAACATATTTCTGAAAGTCTTGATAATTTCCACATTTGCCATAATTTTCTGAACTAAGATTTGTTGTTTAGATCTTGAAAGTTACAGGTATCTCCTGCACTACATTAACTCTTGAAACACAACACAACATGACTCGAGTTTCTAAAGATTTAGTTTCTACCTTGTATAGTTTCCTAAAGGTTTTTGGTAATTTCTTTTCTATACCAGTATTGACACTATGTTAACTTAGAGAGCATACATCCTTATCTCATTTTAGAGAATGTTGAGAGTTTGAATGATTCCAGATGTGCCAACTCTCTCTGTTTTATACAGACTGTCAGCACCTTTGGCAAAACATTGTTTGATTGTTGGTGACAGCTCTCAAAAGCACTAAATGATAGAGTGTGTATGTTGTTTGTTGTTTGGAGTGAAGAAAGAAAGGGAGGACAACCGAAGAAGACGTGGATAAGGCTGGTGGAGGAGGACCTCAAGAGGGTTGTTTTGAGAAAGGAGGATGCGCTGAATCCAGTGAGATGGTGTGAGAGTGTTTGCTGCAAGAGTGATATAAATCTGGCCACTCCTGTTCTTGGGGACAAGCCCGACTTAAAACTGATGATGTGTTATTTTCCTTTGTTATCTTTCCCAGTGGTAAAGTGGCCTTAGACCTTTTGGTCATCCTGACCTGTCTACCAGAGATACCCTCAGATGGAGACCCCCTTGAACCAAACCCCACTCCCTCATCCTCAAAAAAATGCTGTACCATGTTGTGATTTTTCCTTTGTGATCCATCCAGTGGTAATAAAGTGGCCTTAGACTTTTTGGTCATCCTAACCTGTCTACCAGAGATACCTCGAAGGTGGAGACCCCCTAGGACCAAAGCCCACTCCTTTCCTCAAAACCCATGCAATAATACCGTACTATGTTGTTGTTTTTCCTTTGTCATCTTTCCCAGTGGTAAAGCGGCCTTAGACCTTCTGGTCATCCTGACCTGTCTACCGGAGATACCTCAGAGGTGGAGACCCCCCAGGACCAAAGCCCACTCCCTCCTCCTTGAAACGGACACCGACAGTTGGAAGACATACGCAGATGCTGAGGTAAGAAGCATGTGTGCAGAGACTCCGACCCTAGCATCTTTTAAACAGGAAATTCTCCTACCTGGTCCACCTTCCAAACGGGAGACTTTAAATATAATTTTGAAATGTACGCAAAGAGCACATCACAAGGGCAAAGTGCAAAGTCCTTTTCGGCTGGTGTTCAGGGGTTCTATTTCCTCTTTGGTGCAATCTGAGCCTTATTTCGGGAGTTACTTATTCAACAAATTAATTATGAAGAGGGGCAAAATACATCTTCAACGGGAGAAAATCAAACTCAAACAATAGAGTGGGAGAGTTTAGAAAATTTGCCCCAAAGTGGGATCGTTGGAGTCCCTGTGTTTGTCTGTAAAGACTAGACACAGAGCCCCAGGAAAGATCTTGTGCTTGAGGGGTCAGAGGTGCTGGGGTGAAAAGCAAAAAAGCAAAAAAAAAAAAGGTAAGTCAGGTTCCAAAGCAGGCTATTATAAGGGGATAATCGACTTGACAAGGAAACAACGGCCACAAAATGTTGAATGGTGCTTACTAACCTAAAGAAAGGATTGAGATTAAATCATGGGATTTTGTGTGTGTGTGTGTGTGTATGTCCTGCATGGACATACAGTATATAGTAACTTTAAAAAAAAGAAATGAAGAAATTTTCAAGTTACCACAAGTTAAATCAAGTAACCTACTGTTGTATGAAATGAGGATTAAGTGCTCACATGCATGCTGTATAAATAAATTCTTAATTGTAATTTGCCCCCCTTGCATTCCAAAACTAGCCTCGCCCAACATGTACCCACTTCTCCCCTTCTCTCACCCTTTACATTTAACTCTACTTCCCCTTGTTTGTACCCCCCATCCCCACCCCTCAATTTTTTTCCCTCTCAGATATTCCTTTACTATATTCACAGGGTTTGGGTAAATTACAGTAAACAACTAAGTTATTCAAACCCATCCCAAGGTTTGTAATTATCTTTTTAGTAACTTGTGAAAATATTGGTTTGTCCCGAGGTATGCTTTTTGAGCATGTAGCATATCAATTCTTTGTGCTTGATGCTATGTGGTATTATTGTTCAACGAGAGATGACACTATTTTGACCTGGTTTGATGGTGAAGGGAATATCTATAAATTAATGTAAAATGTCTTCACAGAATATTCAAATTCTTCATTTATACTTCTCATAAGTGTGTACTTTAAGGGACAGCCAATATAACTCTATCATTTATCCAATGTTTGACTGAACAGTTATGCATGTTTTCTGGGCTTCTGTAGAAGCATGTCATCCCCAAGGGGTTAAAGCTTTTACGAATGATGTAATTCAACCAGTCCACTTCTCAATGAGTTATGAAAAAACCCCATCAAATTTAACCCGTTGGCTACGGGAACCGGATGTGCACTGTGTTAACTCTATGGGGTTTTCAGAATCTTGGAGGGAACGGGTTAAATGAGTCATAAGACTTGCAAAAAACACACACACAAAATAATAAATGAATCAAATTTACAAGGGGTATGAATAATTCAGCTGTTAACTGTACATCTATCGTAAATGTTATTTCTGTCTTCTAAACCTTCATACCTATGTGTACTTCCGAATTTCACATTTCTTTTTTCATCTAATCTCACACAATTAATTCTTCCTCACTTTTCTTGTCTGTTGTCATGACTACAAAAAAACCCCCAAATACATGTATGCCCATCATAGACTATTGAGGTAATGTACAATATTCTTTTTACTAGTTTCATAACGTGTGGCACCCATTACTCCATCATATATTTAATCATTTTTGTTTATGTTGCCATTATTTACTCAATGTATGTCTATACCAGCAACAACCCACACGGCCATATTAGCATGAACACACGTCTTGTATTTTTGCTCTATTGGTCCTTTGGTTTATCAGGTTGTAATCTTTGAGGTTATAACAGAAACATTCATTTCACAAAATAAGGTACATTGTGAGTATATTTCATGAAATATTTATTGGTAATTTTAATTTTAATTTGGCTTGTTTTGAAATATGGTTATTATTAATCCATTGCTATGGGAACAGAATCACAGCTTTGTCAACAGGACATTTTTTTTCTTAATGCTTTCGCAACAAAGATGCGGGAGGCATCATGTTTTGGGGTTGTCTGTGTGTGCGTGTGTGTTACTGTTGTCTGTCTGTACATCCATACCCGTTCTCGTTACCACGATAACTTAAGAACATCCAATTGGATTTTGATGTAACCGGGACCAAGCATGAACTATGAGGCAACAATGAACTGACTAGATTTTGGTGTTGAAAGGTCAAAGGTCGCAGGGCCTGAAATATATCTGAATTGGGCTCGCTATCGCAATAACTGAAAAATAGCTAGGTGGATTTTGATTTAACTCAGGTGAAGTATGTATTATAAGGCACCGATGAACTGATTAGAATTTGGAGTTGAAAGGTTAAAGGTCAAAGGTTATGAGACCTCATACTTGTCTAATTTTGACTTGTGACTGAGATAACTGAAGAATGGCTGAACGAATTATTGGGTCAAGTGTTTTTCAGCTCATTACCATTGGAACTTAAAAATCAGTTTAGGTACATATTACATGAGGCATTTCAGTTTGATTGAATTGGACTGGGAATGCGGAGGCATACCCATTGGCTGTGGGTAGTCAAACTATTCTAGTTTAATCATGCTTTGAAAAAACCCCAGTTAGGAAACATGCATTTACATTGAAACTTGATAGAGTTATCTATTTTTTAAATTTAAAAATAACCTGCTCAGTGACCCTATAAGTGGCAAAAGGGGTTGATTTGATAAAATCAATCAAACCTTCAATAATTACATTTTTTAAGAAATGCAAACAGAAATTTGATTTTTTTTTTTCATATTTTTTGGCCATTTTTTTCAAGTGATTAATTTTTATGTATTTCTGTATCTTTTTTAAAATTTAAGATGAAAATCATTGATTTACACCACAATCTTAATCAACGGTTTAAATCACTTGACTGAAATTCACCGTCGTAGGGACATTGTTCAGTAGTGTCCAACACTCCAACGTCCATGATAAATGCAAAAATATTGGTGACGAACTAGTCAATTTGGAAATCAACTGTCAATTCTTTGGATGTCCATTTCCTCTATTATTAATTATATTAATCTGCTATTGACATCATGTATGAATCAGTGTTTCATATGCCCTGTGAATAATTATTTTCATCAAACACATAATTATAAATGCAAATTCTCTGGTTCCACATTTAGCAATAATTCACTTCAAGGTAATGTAGAAAAGAACTAATTAGTTTGCAATTTGGTGCAATTTCGCATAATGAAATAAATTCAGCAAGGCTCATCAGTTTAATTTTGATCAGTTTGATAATTATGCTTAAATGTGCGCAATAATCATGGAATTTTTACCAGAAAAAAAAGTGTAATC
Organism: Eucidaris tribuloides; assembly: GCA_001188425.1. Classification (NCBI taxonomy): domain Eukaryota; kingdom Metazoa; phylum Echinodermata; class Echinoidea; order Cidaroida; family Cidaridae; genus Eucidaris; species Eucidaris tribuloides. The sequence continues at coordinate 52,461 of JZLH01S0633285.1, read as the reverse complement.
AAAATCATATTTTGGTACTAAAGTGTTCACTGGTCAGTGTCTCGGCGCATCACACGTTGGCTACAGGAACCGGATGTGAACTTTATGGGAATTATAGTATCCTGAACTCCGGAGGCAAAGGGTTATCCATGTACTTGCAATTGTCTCAAGATGCAATTTTTTGATGAATAATAAATGCGCTTTGGACTGTTGATGCACTTCAAATGTAAGCATTGGTTTGATGTACAGTATGAAGTGCATAACAAATAGACTTGTCGTAGACATGTACTACTTGTATGTTCCTGAGTGTTTATTATTAATTAGATTACTGAGTAGGTTGTTACAGTAGTTATAGTTGTACTATGATAATTATGTAAACCACTGCTTGTAGCATGTCAAAGAGACAAAATTGCATGTACTGAAATGTGCAGCTACTGTATTTTTACAGTAATTATTTTAAAAATTAAAAAAACACCATATTAATGTGCAGCTACTGTATTTTTACAGTAATTATTTAAAAAAATAAAAAAAACACCATATTATACTTGTATACTTCAGGTAGTTTTGAAATCAAGTATTAACATCAATGATTTCATCTACCCTGTATACTTGAGCTTCTCGAGTAGATTATGATGTAAGAAAACAGCAAAACAAGAAAGATACATATCAGTGTGATTTGATCCTTCACTCATGTGTATGATGCATATGAAATAATTTGTAGATGTTGGTGAAATAATGAGTAGCCTTTGAGGCACTTTCTTAACCCGTTGGCTACGGGAACCGGATGTGCCCTGTGTTAACTCTATGGGATTTTCAGAATCTCGGAGGCAACGGGTTAAGTGGCAAAGGACTGGCTTTGTAAGCATGCATTCACTCATATTCTGACAATATAATCTACTGCACCACTACATCATCATGAAAAACTGTCTTTCTGTCCGCTTTGCTTGTCACTACTGTTACCACAACACATGCTTGGCATTGTTTGCATGAATGGCATACTTACTCCAGTTTATTTCATTGTGCATGCATTGTATGTGTGCATTTCATGCACATTATCTTCCCCAGGTAAAGACGTAGCCCATGGGAAGTCTTAGAAATATGTAACTTACAATACCACGAGTTTGTATATTCTTGTTGTTTATATCTGATTTCTTAACCCTGATCATACCGGGGGGGGGGGGGGGGGGGGTAGGCGATTATGGCCCCCCTCCCTCGACAAATTTCGCGATAATGCCATCGCGCGAAATTTTTTTGACCGCGCCATTCACTGGCTTTTTACTTTCAAGTCTCGCGCTTCATTTAAGACCATTTTTGAAAAAACTTGGACATACCGTTACGACGCTGCGCGACTTTT
>JZLH01S0633285.1:0-23221 GCA_001188425.1 Eucidaris tribuloides | reverse complement strand
TTTTCAGAGACACGGATTTTCATAGTGTAGCAAAATTATGAATTTTGGATTTCCTGATTAATAATAATACGCTACTCTTTGAATCTTTCACAAATAGGGCAACTCTGAAATCAGGCTTTCGTATATAGGCCTACAGTGTTTGATAACAAAGCCCCTGAAGTGGACGCATCATACAAAAAAAAAAAAAAAAAAAAAAAAAAAAACAAAACCCGAAAAGTAGGTGGTGTTAATTGATATCAAGGGTAATGGGGATACGAGATTTGCTATTTAAACCTAAACACCCTTGGTGATATAAAACAATGTAGTTGTTTTATTGTTTTAATAGTACAGTCTTAAAATTCAACCCCATGCTACTAGTATTTGGTGTATTTTGTCTATCGCATTCTGTACTATCGTGGACACTCCATTTTGACTACCGTAACATGATACTGTACATAATTAAAATAAGATTATATTTGCGATCAGATTTAAGTCTCGAATGATGAGTGATTAAGGATCGAGCTCTTGGAGGAAAGGTTTGTTTGAATAATTTGTGAAGTATGTGATCTAGAACTCAATTGATTCAAATTCCATTAGTGCTGCCAGGTTGTAGAGCACATAATTCTCCGCTTTGATTAATAATTGCTTTTCGATTCAATTACCACGGCGGAGATTGGTGATCATATCCTCGAGTCACGGGTAGGTATACGGACCGTTTGAAAACATACACTCCTCCATAATAGCCAGGTGATGATAAATTGGAATTCATGTGCTTGAAAGAGTGAATCGATTTTAAGTAGAATAATGTCTTTGGGAATACTCGAATAACAATTTAAACGGAATTACACAGATTTTGGCGATGAGCCTTAGATAATAGTGTCTTATTGTGAGTCCAAGCGAGTTAACCCTTTGCACGCGAATATTGCAATTTTGCACATTCGTACAATTAAATTCAGCAATTGTAATAATTAGTTTTCTCCGTTACTTTTGCACTGGAAAAAGTAACAAATGGCCATGATGGTTAAGCAACATTTATGCTCCCTTGGGAGTGGAGAGTGAGCACTATAAGCGCTGGATTGAATTAATGTATCCAGTGACCGGGGTAATGTAAGCACTATGTTACCGTGTGGATAGCGCATTATAAGAACCCATTATTATTATTATTATTATTATTATTATTAGTAGTAGTAGTAGTAGTAGTAGTAGTAGTAGTAGTAGTAGTAGTAGTAGTAGTAGTAGTAGTAGTAGTAGTAGTAGTAGTATCAATGGTGTAATAAGGAAAGCAAGTTTTAAAGAAAATATCAAAATAACAATTGTCATTATTAATCCCTCGAATTAATTCAGAGTGCGAAGAGTTAACGAGAGATTTCAAATCGAACTTCCCAGTGTCTTCCCCCTTTTATCAACCAATTGACGAGAAACAAGATATCTCGTCACGAGGTCTATGAGCAATGCGTGTTAAAGCAAAATCAAACCGTCTTCAACGGGTTTTAATGATAGGCTGCGTAGGTGTAAGAAAGAGGTGCTAAGGGTAACATAGAGCTGAAGTGTGACACGACATATAATAATGATTAGCCTTAAATATTGTTCCAACAGTGACATCTCCTTAAAGTGATAGACTAACATTTTGGAGCTTCAATGTAAAAAATTGTCAAATTTTGATATCTGAACTACATAGTAGTGTTCATATTGACAAATAAACACCCTAGAATGAAAACGTTTGGAGAGTTATACTGCCAATAGCAAGTTATGCATGAATAAACAATTAAAACTCGGGGCGAGTTTAAATGGCCTAGGTGTACACACAGTAAGTCTATGGGAGAAAATGGGCAGGTGAATCCGATCAACTTACGATTTTCACTTTTTTAAAGCACTAAATAATCATTTTGAAATACAATTTTTTCAGGGCGTCATTTTTAGACCTTATCAAAGACAATGGTAGCATGGGGAATCATGTAGCTCAGATTTTTTTAGCTGTGGTAAATGTTAGCCAATACCTTTAAATACAAAGATTTAGAGTAATGGTTATCATCTGGGTTTTAGGTTCAGGTTATAGGGTTGGGAAAAAGATTTAGGGTTAAGTTTGGAGTTGGGTTCAACATTAACATTTTGGTGAAGCCGGAGCAATCGTTATCGCAGCATAAATGCATAAATCATGCATTCACTTAAGTCTACCTATACCGTACTCATTCGGAATGGAAATATTCAGGTACATTTTATGGCTTATGTGGTGATGAAGCTAGTACAATATTCAGCATTATATGTTTTTATTTGCAGAAAAGTGCAATAAAATGCCAACTTTATTTAAATACAGTTATCGCTTTTGCTGAATGAGCCACGGGCGCCCAACAAAAATCAAGTAACCCTAACACAAATACACATCAATTTTTTTTTTTTTTGTGGGAAGATTATATTTGGAATATCATGTCATTAACTAGACCCCTCGCAATATTTTCCGCTGACTTGCCCGAGGGGTGGAGTAGTATCGTGTTTTCAGTATTATGCAAAAATAACCAATCCATTGATGGCTATCATTGTCATTCAAAATAAGGGTGGAGTTATTATCCTGTTGTCATGCTTTCCTTGATTGAAATGTGCCTCCAGTTCCTTAATTACTGACATTTTCCTAGATTGAATATGCTGTACAATTAACCTGAAATTACCTCAAATCGTATTTTTCTGTTCCGTCAAGAATTAGGGCAGGGATAGAGAAGGACAGAGACGAAGGGAAAAAAATCAATATTCGCTAGAAAGATTAGTGGTCATTGTGTGAGGCTGTTTCATTATAAGGCTTCTCTCGACAGCCTCTAAACCTCTTCAACGTTGTGCTATTGTTTGGCTGCAGTAACAAAAGTACACAACTGGTGTCCGCTTGCTTCCATCTTGTACTCAACACGTAACTCAATGCCGCTCTTGTTCAGAGCAATATTATCTTACTTCTACTTTCAAACGAAATGCGCCTACAAATAGCAAATGTGAAAAATTCTGTTCATGCCCGTGATATTGTGTCGACCGATGGTGAAGGGAATACAAGACTGGGCTTCATCTTATGCCCTCTGGACAAACAGCACTTCAGAGAAAACTGCCAGGTATACACTACACGGGCATGTCTGCATGGGACCATTACGGTAGTCTAGCCATGTACAATGCAACATGCAACTGGTGATTAAGGTAATTATATTAATCTGATTAAAATCGTTATGTTTTATTTTGTTTAAAGATCACTGCAGATTTTGAAAATATCGGGGACTAAGTACATTTGTTAATTCAACCGTTTCAGCAAGCATACATGTAAAATGTTATGGAGAAATTTTGCGAATTTTCTGTTTAATATAGGCTTGTTTCATCTGTTTTCATATCTTTTCTTTTCAAGAAGAGTGTAAATACTAGTATCTATAGACTCATCCAAACTCAGTTTCATTGCTTTAATCATTCTGATGTGTTTATTTGTAAAAGTAACTCGCAAATGATTTGCTGTTCATCTCTGTGTTATCAAATTAATGATAGGCCTAAATAAGATCAAATGCTTGATCTGATATGACTCAGAAAAAGAGTGACCCAACAGGATTCGAACCTGAAACCTACTGATATCCGGTCAGCGGCACAACCACCAGGCTATGCTGGGTAACGGCAATGCCACGATTTACTTGGTTACAAATATATGCCGAGAATCACTCATTACGTCTGAGCTCATTAATATTTAATAAGCCCCCAGTAGGAACGAATTGTATTTATGAATGAATGGTTTGCAGAGAGAATTTGAGATGCAGAATAAATTTGCCGTTCATGTCTGTGAGTCATTAAAATATCAGATCACGCATTTGATCTTATTTATCATTAATTTGATAATACAGAGATGAACGGCAAATTTATTCTGCATCGTAAATTCTCTCTGCAAACCTTTCATTCATTAACTCGCAATTACCTGAAATAAAAGTAAACAATTAGAAAAACAAAAATCTACCAACTAAAACTTGTCACGATTAGTATGTTGATGTTGTAGTGCAAATAGGTGTTTTTCCGCCGAGCAGCTAGGGTGTTGTCCAATCAGATTTTACTTCTACACATTGGTGTTGAAGATGGGATGTTGCTTTTGGTTTAAACGTAATTCTTGGCTCCTTGTTGCTTTCATGTAAACTGTCTACACGATTACCGGGGTTAGAGTTAACAACTACACAGACGCCATATACATATCTCCCAGTAGGACATTGGAAATTATTTTCTACAAGGGTTCGGAGGTGCTGAGGTACATCCGTCCTCGTCAGACTGCCAAAACTGATATGTTACATTTAATACCAGTTGTTTTGCTCAATGTACCACCCATGGTATTAAATTCTAGCACTATGTGTTATTTTTCAACACCAAGTGTATTGTCTTAAACCCGAAAGGCAGCTGAAAGCTAACACCTCTCTGCTATCTATATCAGGCAACACCATGTGTATAAATTGAACACCCAGTTTTTGCAGTGCGGTGTAAATCAATTTTCAGAGCTGCAGAACGTTTAATGGTGCTGGCAAAATAGGATGGGGGCATAATTCTTGAGCCGTGAGCACCCTTCCTGCATGGTACAGATCAATTTTCAAAAGAAGGAAAAAGGGGAACAAATGAAAAAGGTCTGCATGTCCCAAACCAACAAAGAAGGTATTTTGGAATTAGAGCCCCACTCCCAACATAAACAACATAAAGGTTAATAATTGGTATAAGAATGAAATATGAAACACAATGATTGGGGGTGCTATGCCAGTATGCCCCCTTATAAAAAAAACAACACCCGGGTTCCAAGTGACCTTATTACTATAATTTTTCTTTCTTCATGGGTATTGCTCTTTCAGATCTCTGATCAAGTCGACACTAAATTCGACAGAGTGTGGAGATCGATGACAAACTAAATTGCCAAGATGACGACGAACCATGTGCAGACGTTACAGAGTCTGGGGATAGCGCCGTATCGCGGCAACGCCCATGATCTCCGTCTCGACCTCAACTACCACAACATCCAACAACTACCGTTCGACCTCTTCAAGCTAACCGACCTGCAGTGGCTGAACCTGAATGTCAACAGACTGAGGGAACTTCCACGCGAGTTCAGAAAATTGAAACGTCTAAAATGGCTGTATTTGGAGGCGAACCATTTTGAGAGATTCCCCATGATTCTGTGCGAGCTGACGGAACTGGTCCGGCTGTATATGAGCGGGAATAGGATTAAAGTCATTCCTAAAGATATCGGCAAACTGACGAATTTGAAATGGATCGATTTCAGCGACAACAAGTTCTGGGAGTTCCCGTTAGGTCTGTGCGATAAATCGATGACGAATCTGGAGAAATTATTGATGGATGGAAATAAACTTGCCAGTCTTCCCGCCCAAATCTCGCTGCTCAAAGGACTTAAAGTCTTGTGGCTCAACGACAACCAACTGGAATGGTTGCCTCAATCGATCTGTGAACTCGAGAGTCTAGAAGAACTCCAGTTGAAGAACAATCCCTTAAAAATGCTGCCCACCTATTTCGGCGATCGTCTGGAAAATCTGAAAACGCTGGACTGCAAAGGTTGCGCGTTCATCCGGCCGCTGAATATCGCCCTCAGCGCTGGCATGGACTCACTTCGAGAATATCAGCGCGGCGTCAACCGGCGATCGGAGAGTCTAAAAATGGTGTATTTCAAACCTCAGAAGGATGACAAAAATTGGGAACGACCCAGTTATCGGATGAGAACGCGACCACGAGGGGTAGCGGTCATCATCGATAATTTCTGTGATTTGGACACGACGGGAAAGTCCCCCCGCAAAGATGCGGACAGCGCTGCTAGCAGCGATTCGTCAATAGGGTCGTCGATGGGGCACACCAGTACAGGTAAAGATAAAATAGACTAGTTTTAGACAGTCATTTAGACGACATAAATCTAGTCTAGTAATATAGTTAATCCATTAAGAGTGCAAAACAGAAGTTGGTGAAAACACAAACATATTGCATTCGTTATGCTGTGTCTGAAGTTTTATTAACTTTGGTGACACCTAGTATGGCCTTTGTAACTATTTTTGGCATAGCATCGGTTTGAACATAGTACTCTAATTGAGGGAATTATTGTGTGATTTTCATCATAATTTTAATCAGCGTCATTGACTTTTTAAACCTCATTGCATGTCTACGACGTGATTTTGACAACTCGATAAACACGTAACATCGTCACCCAAAAGACCCGACAAAACATGAGTTATTTGTGATGTTTTAAAAGGAATTAAAAACATTTAAACATTTTAAATCAAAAGAAAACAGAAGAGTGTGGATTATGGCTTAGTTCTACGACAAAAGGGAAGATGCAAGTCCAAATTCAGATGCACGGAGAAAAATGTTAAGTTCGAGCACGAAGACAACGCCTCTTTGGCCTTGTAGTTAAGCCACTCGCTAGTTTTGACTACAGTACAATCGTAACTTTACTTTCAAATCAAAATATAATTTTATGTGCTTATATAATTTTTCTCCTCCTCCTTCTCCTTCTCCCCTTCTTCTCCCCTTTTCCTCCTCCTCCTTTTCCTCCTCCATCCTATACCTCTCCTCTTCTTCCTCCTCCTCCTCCTCTCTCTCTCTCTCTCTCTCTCTCTCTCTCTCTCTCTCTCTCTCTCTCTCTCTCTCTCTCTCTCTCTCTCTCTCTCTCTCTCTCTCTCTCTCTCTCTCTCTCTCTTCTTTCTTTACTTTACTTTTTTTTTCTTTCTTTCTTTCTTTTTCTTCTTTACTTTTTCTTTTCTTTCTTCTTATTTTCTTTCTCTTCTCTTCTCTTCTCTTCTCTTCTCTTCTTTTCTCTCTTTCCTTTCCTTCTCCTCCTTCTCCTCTCCCTTCTTCCATTAACTTGATCATGTAAAAACACGCTGTAAATTGCTTCAGAGCTCATCATTTTGATGAAGATACCAGCACGAACCCGAGACCCTGAACTCGTTCCGAGTTCGAGGCCTGAGCCTTGTCACATCGGGAACTGGGTGGAGAAGGGGGAAGGGGGGTAGCCTGGTGGCCAATGGCTATTGCCAGTTGATTACATGTACATAATTTTCATTATTCTCTTCGATATTAAACATGTGTATTCAAAACAGGCGGACTAGTCATTTTTTTTTGACGGGCTAGCCAGAATTCTGGCGGACTACCTAAAATTTCAGCTGACTAGTCCGTCTGGCTAGTTAAAAAAAAAGTTAAGCGCGACCCCTGGGTTTTCAACACTGCATTTTTGGTATTGAAAATTTATTCATACGAACAAGTGAGAAAAATAACACTGCACTTGGCTTCAGAAGAGAAAACATCCATAAATTAAAAAGAATTATTTTGAAAAAAAACAAGTATGTAGGCTACCATATCAGAAATCTAATCACTTATGGGGAAATATAAGGGGCATAATTTATCTGATTATCAGGCCTGCAGTGTAGCTTGATTGGTTTTCTCAAAATATTTTGTGTGTGAAATGTCCTGATTTTTTTGCACTTTTTTTTTGAATAATTCTCCTGTTTGTTTATTTATTTGTAAGGAAAATACAATTATAATAAGCTTGTTCTGCAAAAAAAATGAGGGGAAATTCAGCCCTCTAGCTTCTTCCTATCAGATTTTATAGTGGACCAAAATATGTATCACTCTGAAAAGGGGCTTTTTGGGGGGTATTGCTTGTCAAATAACAATTTCTATGGGTTTCCACATGTAAAGTCTGCAGTAAACTGAAGCAAATAGAGTTTTAGTTGAAAGACTGTACTTAAGTTTACTATGGCATATTGAATTTGAACAAAAACAACGGATATGTTCTAATTTTGTGGGATACTACAAACATGTCAAAGTAGGTGGAGAAATTTTTTGTCACTCCAAAATAGCTAGTTTTTGGCAAAAAATATGCCAAAAAATAGTGATTTTTTTTTTTAAACTGGAAAATATACATGGTTCTAGGTTGCAAAAACTGAAAATAAAGATACTTTTACCGTAGAAAAGACCTATATTCATTCATGAAAAGGAAATTTTCCCCACTTAATATGTTTACACACATTTTTCAGTGAAATAGTGGTCAAATCTTGATCATGTCATACATAGTATCAAAATACGATTAGATTTTGGATTATGTACACTTATGTCAGAGGTCAAAGGTCATAGCTCATTAAATATGTAAGAATAGCTAATTACAAGTTCAATGACTTTAGTAATGTTATCCAGATTTTGATCTTCAAGTATGTATGCCAAAGGGCAAAGTTCAAACTTCATTAAATATGCATGTGTATATGTACCCGGCGAGGGGATGCTACGATTTGCATTGTCCTTGTTATTATAATTATAGAAAACTGGTTAGAGAGAAAAGAGTAAGCATTATGTCAATTGCCTATTGCAACTTTACTAACCCGAATTGTTTCCAAAGGGTCGACCAATGCAGTCACGAGCAGAGATGATATAACGCCTATAGCAGCGCTATAGGATCTTTGGTCAAGGGTTAATATTTTTATGATGGAGTTTGATCCTCTTTATTCAAACTGAATTCAATCTTGTATTTGTGACAAATTGAGCAGTGCCCTTTTGACTAAAGCGATAAAGTGAGTCAATATCGTTATAACACAACATAAACAGCTTGGTTGTGTTAACAAAAAATAACGGTTTAACTTATAATATCCAGCGTAATGTCACTCGATTTGACAACGAAGAAAAAGTAGAGGTAATATTGTTCGAAATCCGGATTGGTGCATTGCCTGTCACCGTGACATTTTCTGTTTTGAGCATCGCCCGTTAACCCTTTGCGTACGAATGTATCTGTGCACAATCGTGAGACAAAAGTGATGATAATTTGTTCTCCTTCACCTTTGTTAATTGTACAGAATACGTAAAAATATAGCTATGTGCTTTATAACATCTATAGAAAAATTACCACTATAAGTACCGCAATAAGAAAAGCAAAAATTCATTATTATTCCCTCAAAATTAATTCAGCGTGTAAAGGGTTGATGCAGCATATACCGACTGGAGACAGGTCGTTACAAGGTCATAACCGATGAGCCTTGCAGCATTGCAGTATCGTTGCCTTAATTCGTCCAGCCAGGGTCAGACGTGTGTTTTTTCACGTTTGGTTCAGAAACGATTGGGTTTTTTTTAACCACGCCCTGGCTGTTGATGAAGAGTGTGTGCCACCTGATGTTTTTATTCAATACTCTCTTGATTTAGTGTTGTTAATCTTCGTTATTTTGTAAACAAAATAAATTGATAACAAACTATATTCACACTAAATAATAATAATAATAATAATAATAATAATAATAATAATAATAATAATAATAATAATAATAATAATAATAATAATAATAATAGACTGCTTATTATAACGCGTATCACACTATAAATATTATCCCTATGCGCTCAAGGAGCAAAGTGGTTATACGTTGTCATGCCAAAGGTTACATATTCCGAAGATTTAAACAGGCCTATCACGCAACTCTGATTAACGAACCCTGTCTTATTTTCGGATTAACGAGCCCTCATGGACCTGTTCGACGTGTACAACTGTATGGCAGATAATTTGTGAGTTCGGAATAGCGAACATCACCCATATCAAACATGGCCCATTGTCACTCGGGTCTGTAAGCCCATCGCATACTGTTTTCGCAAGGACATAGGAACTTGGAAGACGTATTACGAGTTATGAAACTGTCTAAACATACCTCAATTACTCCCCAAAGCTACTGACTCAAAGACAAGCATCAACAAAACTTCATCGTGGAGTAAGATATTCTTTTCTTTACTTTACTGAAATGTTTTGTTCTTTTTTGTTGTTTGAATATCTATTAGTTCACGAAAACAATTTGAAGGTTTTTATAAGCAACTTCTCTAATCTATCGGGACCAGCATTTCCAAAAAGTTCACTTCGAGGAAAATATCCTGATCTCCTTTTATAGAATGTTTGATGGCAAATTGCAATAGAAAATTGTGTATGTTACCAGGATTTTTTTTATAATACTACAGTTTGATAGTGACTTACACTGCGTTAAACATATTCAAATTCAAATTCTAATTCAATTTATTTTCCACAATCATTTAAAAAACTTGATTCAATACAATACAAAAGTAATGGATGATTGACAAACACATGAAATGAACTTACATATATTATGAAACAAAATTAACAAAATAACAGTAACATAACAATACTAATGAATGTGGAGTGATTAAGAGAAGTTTTGTTTAAAAAACTTATATGTATTAATCCCCACGAGTAAAACAATACAGTAACAAATAAACAAACAAGAACCACAAATCAAAGTAAATGTCAAAAACATGGTTCCCCCCACCCCCCCCCCCAACGAAGATAAATGTACATATATATATAACCATATCAAAGTAAATAAGAGTGTCAGAAAGACTTACTTGTCAGAAAATATCAAGTCAGGGATACAATAGTTATATTATAGAATTCAATAGAAAATGTTTTCATTTAGTTTTAAATGAATTTAAGGATATGCTCTCTTTAATTTCAGTGGGTAGTTGGTTCCAAAAAGTGGTCCTTTATAAGTTATCATACTCTGTGAAAAATTATTACGGCCATATTGAACACGAATTTGGGATTTGATTCTGGTATTGTAATTATGTATATCACTATTTTTAATGAATAACGAATTCAATAAATCGGGTAATAACTTTTTGTGACATAAAAACATAAATATTCCCAGATTATATTGATACAATTGAAATATAGGTAATACATTTAGTTTGATGAATAGAGGTTTAGTGTGAGCAAGATAATTTGACTTTGTAATTAATCGGACAGCTCTTTTGTGTAATTTATTAAGTCGTTCTAACAGATACTGATTACAACATCCCCAGAGTATAATACAATAATTTAAATGTGGGAGCACTAAAGTATTATAAAGCAATAATAAAATACGATCTGGTAAAAATTCTCTGAGTTCACTCATGACACCAACACTTTTCGAAACATTATTCAGAATACTATTAACATGGCTTTTCCACTTCATTTCTTCATCAATAAAAACTCCCAAAAACTTGACTGTTTTAACTTGTTCAATTTGCTTATTATCAATAAAAAATCTCTACATTATGTGTATTTAAGGTACTTCCAAATGACATAAAATGTGTTTTAGATACATTTAAAACCAATTTATTTGCTAAAAACCATTCATGCGCTTTAATTAACTCCGAGTTCATCAGTTGCTCAGCTTGATGTATATCTTTATGTTTTAAAAATATATTGGTATCATCAGCAAACATTAAAAACAGTAAAACAGATGAAGAAAACGGTAAATCATTAATATAAATTAAAAAATAAAATAGGTCCTAAAATTGATCCTTGTGGAACACCACAAGTTGTATTTTGCATTTCAGAATTGTTTGAGTTAAAAGTAGTAAACTGTTGTCTATTTTTTAAATAACTTTTAAATAATTTCAAAGGTACACCCCTTATTCCATAAAAATGTAATTTCGTGAACAAAATTTCATGATCAATACTATCAAAAGCCTTTTTAAGGTCCAAAAATAATCCAATTAAATTGTCTTTTTGTTCAAAAGCATTATTTAGGTTCAATAAAAAGTCACTTACTGATAAAACAGTTGAATGCTTTTCTCTAAATCCAAATTGTTTGTTGTACAAAATGTTATTTTTATCTAAAAATTCTAATAATTGCACGTTAATACACTTTGGAACGATTCCTTTAAGAAAACAATGATTAAAAATGTTGCACAGTGGTTTACATAAAATATGGATTGCTTTTTTTATTACTTGACCATAATGAAAATCCATATTGGGAGATTTACCATTTTTAAAAGATAAAACAATGTCAATATTTCCTTTCCAGCTTATGGCTCTTAGAAATGAAAGAGTTGATATGAGAAACTGGAGATATAGTCAAATGAATTGCACTGTCGCCTAATACTGAAGATATATTTTTACGCAATATTTACAAAATACTCATTAAATTTGTCTCAATTTCTGTCTTCTTCATTAAGGTAAACACCATTCTCATCTTTAACCAATATTTCTTTCATCAACAGACTTAAGAAAAAATTTTTTTGTTAATAAGATTATTTATATTTTCGACAAGTTTGACAATTAGAGTTCTCCTTCACTTCTCATAAACCTTGTGAGGCAATAATACGTTTTCTTTGCAGTCTTACAGCACTGGTAATATCTATTCTTAAAAGCTACATACACACTTGTTCGTATGTCACTGGGTTCTTTGAAATATTTACCTTGATACAATTGTAATTTCTTTTATTATGGCATTTTCTGTAATGTTCATTTTAAAACGCACACATACTTTTGTTATATTGGCATTCACGTATTGATTTGATGGGAAAACAAGATTGGAAAACATATCGTGATCACAATACCAACAAATTCACATAAATTTATCAGATACATGATAAATTGGCACTATCCCGAGATAAAACTGACAAAATCTAATTTCAGGACAAGTTTTATCCAAAAATAATACAAATTTTGCTCACTAATGACACACCTTATTAAATAATACGAGTTAGACTTAAATAAGTAAAGGTAATTTATAGAGAGAAAAAAGTAGGTTAATGTCAAGATATGTCAGAAATAATAGTACCGAGAACAAATATCACAGTTATGTTTACAAAAATATTATCAATCTAGGCTGTGAGAAGTTTCAGTTTATTCTGGTTGGATGACAATAGAGTGGTTCAAATGAATATTGGAGAAACGTTTCCAAACATTTCTTACTGAGTTACAAACGATCAAGCCTTTTTAACTCACTGTTTACACCTAGAATAATACAATCTATTTCGTTCCTTATCGATTAAATTGTAACAAAAACTAGCAACTTAGTTATTAAAATTGTGTAGTAGGTTGGTTAGGGTCCATATAACGAACAAAACGCCGTATATCAAATGTTATGTGGCGCGAGGAATTTAGCAATGATACAGTGTTCACAGTGTATTATCAAAAAGCATAAATCAGATCTTTGATGTAAAATTTTAACTGGTGTGAATGCAGAACCAACACCAATCCTCTTTATCTTGCGTTCTGACCCAACAAACATACTCACTGAACATCGTCTAGGAGTAAAAGCATCTTTTCAACCAAGTTTTGTGAGTGCTAAGATATAAATTGATACTGTATTTGTTTAATAATATTTCAATTTCATTATAATTTCTGTTCAAACTTCTGCAATTAAAGTGCAATACTGAAAACATTACATTGGAATGAGAGAACAAAATATCATTTAAATCAGAAAGAGATAATTGAGCATCATTTCTATTCATATAATATTACAGTTCATGTATAGATATTGTTTATGTACACTGACATATAAAGGTATTACTGAATCATCACTGACACTGTGTTTGATATAAAATTGCATGGTTTTGACTGGTCATTACATACTACGTAAAACATGGATAAAAGCGAGAGTATACAGACCAAAAACATAAATACACTATACGAAGAGAGAGCTGGATCATGCAAGATGCCAAACATTATCTTCCCTCACGGACATAATAGCAGAACTGCCAATCTTTGCTAACCAAAAAGGGAAAAAATACTGATGCACAGTAGAAATCATGTTTTGTAGGCAAAGAGAAAACAAATATATATTGGTTACGAAATTGGTAAACAACACATATTAAGTATACACATCCAAATTAAGAGAAAACGTTTAGTTTTGTATTGAAAAAAAATCATGTTTTCTCTATACTTTCAATAATGGAAAAACATTCTCAAGCCAGATGGCAGCTCTGTAATAGTCGTACAATTGGTGTATTAAGTTATTAACACAAATTAAAATACTGAAATAGTCCGTTCATCATAGAGGTGGAAAAATATGGGTCAATACCCAAATTATGCTACCTTGGGAAGATTGTCCAAGTCTTGTTTTGTTGCTATCAGTTTCGTGATTTTCTTTCCGTTACTTGCTTTCAGGAGGGCAATGATTTTATCGTCTGTTGTCCATGCTTGTTCAACAGCAGAATGTGTTGCTGTGGTCCTAAGAAGTTGGAGTTTAGACTGGGTAAGATCCTCTGCTATGCCGATTCCAGTTTTCTTTAGGCCTTTTCGTCGGGAGATCATGTTGTGCCGAGGTTTGTAGCTGGTGAATTTAACTATAACACTACACAAAAAGTAAGTTCCCCCTTGCTCAAAATACCATAACTTTTTAATGAACTAAGTTTCAGCAAAATAACTTGGCAGGAACATTTCCACACTCCTTGACCAACCTCTGTGTGAAAATAAGATTAATCCGTCAAGCCATGCATGAGTGAGAATGAATTAAAGGCAAAATATCACTTTTCAAAAGTCACAGGAGTCATCTCTTATGCCAAAATAATGGTAAATAATGGTATTTTTTGCTTTATTTATAAAGTGTGCTCACTGAACCCTGACATGGTTACAACCTCTTATGTCCATACAACGTGTAAAGATACTCTTTGCTGAAAAATAAAGGATTTCATTTTTTTCAATAAACTTAATGGATTTTACAATTTCAAAATTGAGGATGGATGGAAATTGTTAAATTTAGCTCACTGAAGCGTAAATATGCGAAAAGTGCCAAAAGAATTGTTAGGGGGTCAAACGATAGCTGACTAACATAAATAGCGCTTAATCATTCATCAGAAACAGAATTTGTCAAAATCCTGCATCACAAATCCCTCAAAATGACCCTTGTGACTTTTGAAAAGTGACATTTTTGCCTTTATTACGTGCTCACTCATGCATGACTAGACGGATCAATCATATTTTCACACAGAAGTTAGTCAATGAGTGCAGAAACACTCCTGCTAAATTATTGTGCTCAAAACCATTTCGATAAAAAGTTATGGAATTTTCAAAAAGGGGGAACTTATTTTTTGTGTAGTGTTTAGAATTGGCCGAGGTTTTTCCTTTTTTGAGAGTTTAGCTCTATTCTGGGTGTCGTGTCGGGCGTGGTTCTGAGAGGTTGCGGGTTTTCCTGTTCTGTGCGATCGGTCAATATCATGCGCTGACAGCTTGAGGCCCATTTTCTTACGTTACACAGCTCGACACAGTCATAGACATCAGTTATTATTGCCAGATGAAGGATAGAGTTTCTCCGAAATGTCGCACTCAAAAAAAGTCCAGTTTTATGAATTTATAACTATACTTTCATATATTCTTGCATAACGTTTTATGAATTTTTCAAGTTGTCAAAATTATTGGAGGGGAGGGTAAATGGTACATATGGTTGCCCCCTCCCTTTATTTTCATTGATGGTGCGGGTTATTATTATTATTATTATTATTATTATTATTATTATCATTATTTTAATGATGTATCAGTCTGTGATATTCTGCGGATATTTTTCCTCATTAATGACTGCCGTAAATGCACCGGGAAAACAGGAAGACTTAGTTTTGATAAAAATCAAGTTCTACGCACAGAAGGTAAAGAAATTTTCAGGAATGGATGTGCAGGTGTAAAACCTCTTACATAGAATAGCTCTCCTAGTGTTTATTTCAAACAATTTCCAGAAGAGAGACACAAAACTGTTATGTATATATACCATGTTACGGTTGGTTTATTGTTGGTTCCGTACAATATACCGTTATATAATTTAGTATTACTACCGTAGATTTGTTCAAAATGGTAAAACCGATAATGGTTAGAATAAAACAGTTTACAGCGGTACGTCCAGTGGCGTGCCTGACGTACGTCGTCAGGGGAGGCTTTTTGTTTATTTATTCATTTTTTTGCAGCGGTCTGCTGCCAGACTCCAAAAGTCCCGCAAGTCCAGAATAAGCTGATGGGGAGGGGGCGGGGGGGGGGCAGTGACTCAAATTATTTGGGAGGGGCTCACATTTCATGGGTGACATTTTTCTGCAGGGGGGGGGTCCTTTTGGTACTTGGTCCCCCTCCCAGTCCAGCTGACAAGCAAAAAAAAATCCCTTCTTCCTCGTCGGGGGGGGGGGCACTCTGCCGCCCCCCCCTCTCCCCCGAAGGTATGCTAGTGGATCATCATTTGTTTTTATACATTTTAAACCAAAATAAATTCAGAAACAGATTTGATTTACAACAGATTTTAACCACTAAAAATTGAACATGCACAAGAAATAAATGCATTTGTTGAATTGAGGAGTAAAATAATCTCGGGCATTGAAATTCAATTACGAAGTTTTCACGCGGGACATTTTGCTCTTTACCTGAACGAACCTTTATTTAAATCATATTTTTCAAATCATAATATCATTTTATTTCAAAGCCTTCGGACTTCTCAAAGCACTAATCGAAATTAAGCTCTAAGTGCTGTTGATTTTTCTTTTACGTTTGCAGGTCTGGGTCTTCACGCATTCAATTTAAGAAATATGTGCAGTGTGTGTGTGTGTGTGTGTGTGTGTGTGTGTGTGTGTGTGGTGTTGTGTGTGGTTGTGTGTGTAGGTTGTGTGTGTGGTGATGGGGTTTTGTGTGTGTGTGTGTGTGGATGTGTGTATGTGAGGTGTGTGTGTATGGTGTGTGTAATGTGTGTAATGTGTGTGGTGTTTGGTGTGTAATGTGTGTGTGCGTGTGTATGTGTGTGTGGTGTGTGTGTGGTGTGTGTGTGTGTGTGTGTGTGTGGTGTGGTAGGTGTGTGGTGTGTGTGTGGTGTATGTGTGTATGTGAGTGTGTGTGTATGTGTGTGTATGTGTGTGTGTGTGTGTGTTTGTGTGTATGTGTGTGTGCGTGTGTATGTGTGTGTGTGTGTGTGCGTGTGTGTGTGTGTGTGTGTTGTGTATGTGTGTGTGTGTGGTGTGTGTGTGTGTGGTGTGGTGTGTGTGTGTGTGTGTGTGTGTGTGTGTTGTGTGGTGTGTGTGTGTGTGTGTGTGTTGTGTTGTGTGTTGTGTGTTGTGTTCTTGTTTAGTAAGGAAAGGGCGTGGACTCTAAACTATGCTTAAATCTATGATGTCATACCACAATTGATTTTGTACATGAATTTTCACAATTTATTTTTTCATTTAAAAAGGTGAAAATTCACTCTAATTTGTTCAGGTTAAGATGATTCTACATAAATTTTACAAGTTGTTAGGTGAATTGCTTTGTTTCCGGCCCCAAAATAAAAAAAAAATGAAAATTGATGTTTAATGGAGAGTTGTTCTGGTATGACATTATTTAAAGTCGAATTACAATCTGCAGAGGGTTATATACAGATTTATTAATTTTGTTTTGAAAAATCATATTTTTTGGCATAACCATGGGGAAATTTTTACTGCGACAACCCGCACGTGCTTGCATGAGGGATGAGTGTAATCATCCTAGGCAAAGTCCTGGGGCAAAGTAGGTAACTAATATATTTAGGCCTACAACAGTTTGTCTAACTTTTCTCAGAAGCGAGAACACATCCAATTGTTAAAAAAAATATATGAAACTAAAAACTGTACTTATACGCCGGCAAATTTTGTTGAATTACTGGCGTCTGCTTCCTTTCCAAAGCATCCATACCGACATATTCGCCATGCTTTTCCGAAGTTGCGCCACCACGCGAGTGCGGGCTGGCATGGCGCAGCGCAGTAAACCTTCGGAAAAAAAAACATGGCGAATATGTGTCAGTATGAGACGTCGGGAAGAAACCTTCCCGCTAAGGAAACATACGCCAGGAATTTAACTAAATTTGGTGGCGGATATTTAAAGTACAGTTTTTAGTTCAAAGCATTTTTTTAAAGGATTGAATGAGTTCTTGTTTCTGAGAAAAGGTAGAAAACCTGATAAACTTACCCGTTGCGTAGTTATTTAGCACACATGCCGCACGCAAGCGGGATGTCGTGGTAATATAGGCCTAAGGGAAACTTCTCCTCGAAGCAAAAGCTTCACAATATGCACGATATCATATGCAAACTATCCATAGAACTGGCATGTTAAGAGTCAAAAAGGGTTGCCTGGGACTGGGGGGGATCATTATCATCTTACAAAATGGAGGGATATATCCTTAAAGCTCAGTGACATGATTGGGAGAAATAAAAAATGCCCTTAGAACCAAACTGGTTGAAAGATAAACCAAATATACACCAGCTAGAGTGGATCACCTGGCTGGAAGGATTTGTCTTGAGTTTGTTTACTAAAGGAGAATCAAGTATCAACAGGCCAGCAGTTTAATTTTATCGGGGCCCGATAGATTTAATCCCCATAGAAGGCTACACTACAAATTTGTCTGTTACAAGGCATACTGATGGACATTATTTTAAGATGGGGCAACTTTTGACTACCAAATTTTCACAGTAGAATCCCTGCATAGTTTACTTGATTCCAGAATAGTTTTACCCCAAGTTGAGGACGTGAATGTGAAAAATAAGTGACATAACTTCATGTGTGCATGAAGAGTTATCACCAAAACAGTCTGCGTAGGCCTGTAGGCCCTAAAAAATGAAACAAAAATCATTTCTGAGGCAAAACTAAATAAGTGGACATTAAGACGGTGATATTGTTACACATGAATGTTCATTTAATCCAATCAACATTATTTTACCATTACCACACAGCATAATGGCATGAGAAACTTTTCACTTGGTATAAACTGTTCAGATATTGGTAAAATATAGAATTCTGTAACCACTATATGAACTATCCACAACTTTATGGTAATTTCAACGCTTTATACCATTCCGTCTCTTCACAAAATATGTTTGATGATACGGACATAATATGCAAATAGGGTTAACATCACTGCAAAGCTCGTATATCTGCGAAAACTAAAACATGTCATCTTGTGCACTTCCCAAAAGTCAACCATTAAATCATTAATATCAATTTCAAGTGCATGATAACCAGAATTTCATGCTATGTAATTGACGAATGAGATTACATGAATTTGGAACACGTAACCGAGAGACATTTTTCAAAACATTCGCACCGTGGAACTATTACATATGTGATGGTTTTATCGCACTATATTTAATAGTCTTTTTCGTTAACACTTTTCTTTCAGGCGCAAGTTCGCAAAACATTCAGCACAGTTTCTTTTTTAAATTGTCGGTGTAGTTGATGTTATATTTTTAATGATGAAATCTCAAGTTTGTCGATCGATGTGGGGTATAAAGCAAATAATCATCTCTAATTTCTCGGGCAGTGGATAAAATTTGTTAGATTGTACCATTAACACGTAGGTAATGATTATTTGCTTAATTTTAAAGTCAGTGATTAAACAAAATAACTTTAAAAAAATCATCATCTATATCATGATAATGTTTGTTTAATATCCAGAAATAAATTCAGTAATGTACTGTAACTATTTCCATCTCTTTAATGTGTATCACTTGGTGTTTTACTCTAAAATCACATGTAAGCCATGCACAACAATTCAATCCAAATTTTGCAATTCACATCCTTTTGTCTGGTCTATACAATGACACTGCAAAATCTCACCCTATATACCGCTGGCAATGACCTTTACGTATAGGCCAGAAATGTGAGTTTTCCTTTTTTCCCACTAGACGGAAATTTTATGTCATGAAAAGTAAGAACTATTTTGCCCACAGACTTACTCGGAATATGACATTCAAATCCATATGTGATTTTGTTACATTGAGAGTGTTAAAGGTATTGGCTAACATTTACCACAGTTAAAAAAATCTGAGCCACGTGATTCCCCATGCTACCAGTGTCTTTGATGAGGTCTAAAATGAAGCCCTGAAAAATTTGTATTTCAAAATGATGATTTAGTGTTTCAAAAAAGTGAAAATCGTTAGTTGACCGGATTCACTTGCCCATTTCCTCCCATAGACTAACTGTGTGTACACGTAGGCTATTAAAACTCGCCCCGAGTTTTGTTTATTCATGCATAACTTGCCATTGGTAGTGTAACTTTCCAAACTTTTGTATACTAGGGTGTTTATTTGTCCATTTGAACACTACTATGTACCTCAGATATCAAAGTTTGACAATTTTTAAATTTGAAGCTCCACAATGTTAGCCTATCACTTTAAAGATTGGGTTATTGATTTGCACGTCAAAAAACATCTATATGAATCAAATCAGCTGAAATCATATCCAAATGTGAAGATTAATATAAATAAACACCTCTCATAGAGACTTGGGGTAAAATATTGAGTTTGGTTAAAATCTGGACGTTAAACTTCATCCTTTTTCCATTGCTCAGTAGCAAATTTAAAAAAATCCGCGACGTCAAACGTGCACAGTGCCGTTCCAAAAAATGGGTCGCGATCAGCCGTTAGCCACGGTCGCGCAGGGGATACCGCGATTGACCAATCAGGGCGCTCCGCTCGTCTTGCTAAGGTGCACAGTAACCGTGATTCGCATTTTAGCAAAAATTGAAACTCACAGAAAGAACAACATTCTGGTAACATGTCGTTATTAGTTTTTCTCATAAACAACAAATTCATGACGTATGGATCTCAGACTTTCAACACACCGTTTGTAAGTACTAAAACTACCGTTTGGTATTGATATGAAGGGAAAGTAATGGACTTGCAAATCAATAACCGCCAATCTTTAAAGGGAAATGAGAAAGTTTAGATTTTTTTATCACTTTGGACTAATAATGCAAACTGCAACGTACGAAACAGTGCAAAGAGCCCGCATGAGAGTGCTGTAGCACTTTACTTATAAAAACTAATCGACTTTTCGTTTAATTATAAGCGCTTGGTAAACAAACCCACATAATATTCTTGATCAATGCATACTACATTACACAAGTACTTCAAAAACCTAAATTATAGTATTTCAATCTATCATTTTCATATATTGCCCGCAATCATTCTAGAAAAAAAACAGCTTTTGAAACAGGGCTATAGGTTTCAGCAAACATTTGTGTGTGTGTGTGTGTGTGTGTGTGTGTGTGTGTGTGTGTGTGTGTGTGTGTGTGTGTGTGTGTGTGTGTGTGTGTGTGTGTGTGTGTGTGTGTGTGTGGATCAAATCACCTGTAGCTATAATGCATGCTTTTTGTCGTATTTTCCGCGCGTGCGGAGATCAAACTTGTAAATAAAGCCTCATTTCAAAGGTCATTTGCAGAAGTTCAAGTCCAACTCCGTCGTCTGCACGTAATGGACTTTCTGCTGTCCCCTCGCAGTGTTTTATTGGAATCGACGCGTTAAAAGTTGAACGTGTGCCACAGTACGAAGTAAAATTTCACATCTAATTGTGGTACGGCAGAGACCTGATATCCTGTGTCGAGACAGAACCTTTGTGGAAAAAATGGCGGGCAATTTCGTCCTAGATAACGAGGCGTTTGGTTACTACACCTCGTATGCCTGCATTGTCGTTCTCAAGATGATAGCATTGTCTTGGGTGACTACATACTACCGTAGAACTCAAAAGGTAGGTCTGTATATATTGAACCAGGAGTTGTATGTTTTCGTGTCAAAAAGCAAACGGTACGGCATAAGGTTCGCGGTTCAAGACACTCCCATCGACACCGAGCTCCTTGCTTAACAAGCCCACTGTATTGGGCAGGGGCGGATCGGGGGGGGGGGGGATCACCTTTTTGGTCATTTGTTTATTTTGACGGGATTTCCAGTCAAACAGGTGCCCCCTTAGAGTTTCTGGATCCGTCCCTCTGTGGACATTGGACATTCGTTTTTCCTCATTACGACAAATCTGGTCAGAAATCATCTTCTGTCTCATTCTGTCACTCGCATTGAAATATAGTGGGTTTGATTCATGCCTAACCCTGCTCTATATGTCCGAACCGGCCCCGCCATCATGTGTCTGTGTCTCAGCCGGCCGAGATTCCATGTTCTCTGGTTTTCGCCCAGCATTTCTTTTCGTTCCTCTACGGATGTCTAGCATAGTACCCTTTAGAAATTGGTCATCACTCAGGCGCGGCAGAATTTTGAATACGTTGCAAAAGGGCTAAATGAGACTCGGGGAATTAAGATAAACGAGGATATTGTTAGATTAATCCAGGTACGAGGTAACAAATGCATGAACTAGCTTTTCTGTTGAAGACTTATTCAAGTATTTTCCTGTCCGTCCTATTTTCGAAAGTTCAAATGAATCTGATTGCAGGGCATACATTCTTGATATGCTGATGCATGTCAAGATTACGTCAGTCGTCCGGCAGAAGAGCCCTAGCATAATTATGTTCCCGGCAGAAGGGCCGTAACACTAAATTGTCCCTAACTTGTAAATCAATGGCTCTTTTCACATGATATCAAAGTAGTGTGATATTTTAAGATCCTTCTTTCAGTCTGTTAAGTGCATATATCAAATTAGGCAATATTTCTCAAATTAGAAAAAAAAAATTACTGTTAAGGCCCTTCTGCCGGGAACATATGCTAGGGCCCTTCTACCGGACAACCTAGTGTCAAGAGTGATGCCAAGATTGCGCAAATGATGTGCACTCGAAATCATCTCGCCTTCCAGTTTATGGTGAAGTAAAGGTAGATTGTAATAAAAATAGATGATTCATTTGACCATTTTTGACTCTGATGACCAATTTCTAAAGGGTTACTGTTAAACTTTGATTTTGATGTTGTTACAGGTATTTGCGAACCCCGAGGATGCTATACGTCACAATGCTCCTGGCGGGAAACCCATCTTGGATAACCCGGATGTAGAGAGATCTAAGAGGTAAACCCCAGTGGCCTATTCTCTTCTTTCATTTCATTTTATTTATTTCTGCAACGTTTTTCAAACTTATCAAAGATAAATACAATATATTAAATAAACACACATGTCAATTAATTGAATCTATAAATAAAACTATTTTCATTACGATCAAGATCTAACCTCATTTCAAACTTTCAATCAAATTTAATTTAAACTATGTACCAAAAACATGTTGATTTGCAAAGATAATGAGTACAAATATCAAATAAAATTTGTCATAGTAATGCAATGGGTGAAAATCCTGTTGCAAGGGTCGACACTGTGAGCAGACTGTGCTTGCTGATGTGACAACCAAGTTAAGATGTTTTAATACACGAAGTAGTAAGAAACTTTTCTGATCTAAAGTGCAGGTGTAAGAGGGATGACAAGTGCATTGACCAATTTGTAACGGAAAGTATTACCAAAGAAAATGATTCAAGACATTTTGTCTGATTAACCATAATTGTATATTATAATTTATATCAAACTGAACATGTCAAAGTGGATGTTTTTCTTTCGTTATAGGTCGCTTTAGATTTCAAATAGCGTTCTTTAATTTGCTTTAAAATTTTGAATTTGCTTACTTTACAGAGTGAGAACTTCATAGCCAGAAACACTGAAGAGTATTGTATCTAACAATTTAAATTCATAACTGGATTATTGAATGCATTATTGAATACATGTTAACTTTAACAGGTCATGCAAGTATTATAAATGTTTGTTTATCTATGGTATTCA